>ARYC01005758.1:0-19428 GCA_000711775.1 Oxytricha trifallax | reverse complement strand
TTAATTTAAAATGAATTTCGAAAATAATCATTGCAAATATAAATATCTTTCTATCACTCTAGCATGTGGATTTGCTTTATTATTATTTTTTACTTTATTTTTCCAAAAATAATATCATATATTTATGAATATAATATAAATACTCTTCGAATTCCATCATTCGTAATTTAAATAGATCTAGAAAAGTTTTTTAAAATATAATAAAAGAGAAAAATATAATGATTGCTAAAATTTAAGATAATTTTTTATAAATTGATAATCATTTAACTTCATAAATAAAGTATGAGTTTAAAAATATTATTTCTTTTTTCTTTATATTATTCGCCAAATATCCATGATTTTACTAATTCATCTGAATTTATTGAACTACTTTACTAGCTATGCTAAATAATTTACTTAATATTTAAATTAATTGCTCTCTTGATTCAAAAGATAGACCAACTATTGACTAAATTATTAAGAATCCTATTGTCTAAAAATCTTCAACTTATAAAAGTTATATGCGAGACTACGTTTTACCAATCGATAAATCTAAAATAGAGACAGCAACTATGACTGAATTTGATTAAGATATTGCATAAATTACTGAATTTGAGATAGAGATAAAACCACTTATTAAACTTCAAACAGAGACATCAACATTATTTGGATCACGTTTATGCATATTTTTAACTTTTTTGCTGATTTGTTTTCTCTTTTTTATTCTAAAGTAAGAATATATTGTTAACATTTTATAGAAAGAATGAAGCTTATCAATAATTAATATTAAAAAGAAATTTGATTATATTTTATAATTAATAGAAGATCTGTAATAGAAATTAGAGCTTTAACAAATGAATTTTGTGAATCACTAGTAGAAGTTTGAGACTGATCTCTAAAGGAAATATGAAGCAGATTTATAATAGAAGTTGTAGGATTAGAATTTCGAGATTACACTATTTAAAAATTATCAAGATGATCTATAATAAAAGTTTCCTCCTCAAATTATGGAGTAAAGATTACAAAATCCTTTGAAAAACAGTTTACTACATAATTTTTATTTTTACCTGAAATTGCAAGAGTGCTATATTAAATGAACAGAGTAAAATAAGTATTCAAGGCTAATGAAAGCGAATGGCCAGCTTAACTTGAATTTGCTATTGGAAACAACAATGAAGAGTACTTCATCGACAAGTATTAATATTTAAAAGATAAAATCCTTAATTAATTATTCATTTTTTAAATTCCAATATTTAAAAGTACATCTATAAAATTTCTTATTTTGTTTTATGAATTTCTAATATCAATTAATTAATTTAAGAATTGAATATTCTCTTATATTAAATAGGAATTGTAAATTAGTATATAAAATTATATCAAGCTAGAAATTTATTAATGTTTTGAAAACCCTAATAAAATCTAATAATCTAAATTATAAACATTATTTAATGGAATATTTTCCAATAATTTGGAGATTCAATTAGAATAATAAATTAGATTTGAGTTATATGCATATTTTTTTTATGAATAAAATTGTATATAGAGGCATATTCCAACATTTGATTAAATCGTTTAATCTATTTAATACAGTTTTAATAATATTTATTTATGAAATATAAATCTATTTTTTTTTAATTGTTCGTTTAATTTTCTTTAAAAATTATAAATTTAAATATTTGATAGTTTGCTGAATTAATTAAAATTCAAATTTAATAAAAATTATAAATTTTATCATAAAGATAAGATGGATAGATAACCCAAATAGAATATTATATAGTGTTTGTTTTTTTAGTTTTCAATGCTATAAATTTAAAATTACGATTTATATTTGCTATGTTTTCTCTTTTATATGAGTCCAGCGTCTTTAAACTTTGAAGACTGCTTAAGAAATTGCATTATTATTGAAATATTTATTATAGAGTGCTAATTTTATAACATATCTTTGTTAAAAATAAAAGTAATTAATTATTTTAAAAGTTTGCATTATATTAGTATCAAATTGCTTGTAGTATTTTTCAAAAAAGTTTAAATGATAGATTTTTATTTTAAATGAATATAAACGTTGTATAATTTTATCATTTTGCATAGAACTAAACTATATAACAAAATAAAATAGAATAGCAAATTGTTTATATCAATATATTTTAGAAATTATTCTTTGATAGAATTTAATTTTAACTTAATAAATTTTATAAATAAAGTATAGCAGATCGCAATAAAATCAAAGCATTGATCAATTAAGAATTTTAAGACTATGCTAATTTAAAAGGCATGTTGAAGCCAATGGAAATATTTTTGTTGGATTGTACAATTATTAAGGGATTATAATTAAAAAGTGGAGACTTTCAAAAATAAATCAATACGAATGATTAAATGTCAACAGACACTTATTTGAATTAAGTTTGAGTGAATGCTTATTTAACTTTAATTTATTAATAAACTATCTAAAAATGGAATTTATTTTTTTCAACTTTTGTTATTTAGATCCATGGACCAGGACGCGTTGGTGTGGCCACCAACTCCATTAGAGGATGCCTGGTTCTATTCCCTTGACCTGCCAACGGTTTTCAGCGGCGAAGGAGCTAAAGGTCCTTTACCACTTTAGCTAATATAGAGTAGTTACACATGCATGTCCTGGTCCATGGATCAGTACTCTTCAGTCGGTCATCCTATATATAATGTTAAAGTCAAACCAACTTACAGGTGTTAAGATAATAGTTTATTCAAGAGATCCATGCACATCGTGAACTCCTTCATCAGTGATATCTTTGAGAGTGCCATATTTAAAAATAGTTAATGAATAACTAAATAATAAGCTATTTAGATAATATATAACTTCTACTTTGAATTCTAATAAAATTATCTTAACGCCTATACCTTAGTTACTATCTAACTTTTCTTATTTATTCTATTTTTGGGCATCGATCATGTTGATGCTGCAGTGATCTTTAAGTTTTTCATAAATTTTTCTTAGAGATCTTTATTATATTTTCATGACATCTTTTTTAAAAAAATTAAATGTGAGGTGAGTGTGGAGCACTAGCATCAACATGATCGATACCCTAAAATAGAAATAAATAAGAAAAGTTGAAAAAAATAAATTCCATTTTTAGATAAAACCCCAAGAGTAAAATTTCAACGAATATTGTGAATGAAAAATTAATAAACAATGAATCAAATGCCAGTTTAAATATATTATCATAAATCAACAATCTTGCAAATCTTGTCGTAGTACTTCTTCTCCTCTCTGGTCATGGTTGAGCTACCTACCACACTGGCCTTGATGTCGTTCTTGAACACAATCTCCTACCAATACCTCTGTATGAGGTGGTCGGTCTCCACCTTTTCCCAGACTTTGGAGAAGTGATCAATAATGACGCGGGGGCCCATGGGTTTGCGATGTAGACTGCCTACAGCCCCGAGTACACCTTGTCCTGGCTCACCATCTCAAGCTTCTACATTTCGGAGTTGACAAGGTCCACCTGGGCCTGGCTGGGTTGGGCATTGAAGTCGTTGATATTGGTCGCGACGAGGTGCTCCCTCACTTTTTGGGAAATGCGCTTCATCTAGTATGATGCTGCCAGGGACCTGGTCCAATGTCAAGCGAACAGGAGATCTTCATGATCCTCAGGATGAACTTCAAATCTCTAGATTGTACTTTCATAGGAGGGCATATCCTTTTCCCATCTCAAGATTTCATAATGCCTGCAGACAAATTCAAACCAGCAATAGGTACCCTTCATGATACCCTTTTCCGTTGCTTTTTATCCATTTCTAATCTCAAAGTTTTATATTTAAAATAAATTATAATTTTAATAGGGCGTATTTGATTTAAAATATTGGGAATTGGACTTTAATTGGCCTATTTTAAATTTTATTATTAAAAGTTTGCCTAACTTACCAAATCAGTGTTGCAAACGAATTCTAGGGTAAAAACGCAAATGAGGACAAGCAAAGATAGTCATTCGAAAGCCCTTGAAAAGACGCATCGTCCTCTAATCTACGACACAGAAAATTGTTTCCCAGGCTGAGATAAACTTCAAATACGAATGGTGGGGTTTTGGCACTTTTAATAGAGTAAGGGTGATTCGTGATTTCGCAGATTTGGTGGCCAAAACCAGAATCAATTACAGTATCAGACATCCTGCAGGCTCAGATGCTGCAGGGCATCCACCAAAAAGCATGCGAACGCGCCGGTGAGCCACCGCATGTCCGAGTGTGAGAGCTGAAAAGCCAGGGCATCGCATAGCGCCGCAGTTGCTTCCTATAGCCTATTAAGGGAGGTAAACTTACTTCGTAGAGACAGGCAGGAGCTTGAGGTTGAGGTCGCGGCGCATAATGAACCTGAATGCCTTTTACACTGGAGCCATGTCGTACTGGTAGGGGCCCAAGAAGAGTATGGGGACGTTAAGCTTCTGCAAGACGCTATTGGTGTAGCTGCTGTGGTGGTAGGACGCATTGTCCATTAACAAGAGGGAGTGATTGTGAGGGAGGTGGTAGAAAACTGGGTACCAATTCCAAGATAAAGATGGCCCTTCTCGTTCATGTTTATTCAGTGGTTTCGATTTCGTCTACATGAGGAAAAATTTCTCCTGGCGTATTCCTTTGGAACTAAACGCTTTATCTTTTTACTTGGGGGTGTTGGATGGCTTGAGATATTCAAATAAATAATGGTTTTTGCAGCTCCTTATCCTTTTTTATCACATTTTCGATATCGTAGAGTCTGAAACCGGATAGTCTTACTTTGAGACCAGTGGGGTTGCTCTTATGACAAAGAGTATAGAGATAATTGTTATCTGAGAAGTACAGACAAACACAGTTTTACTCCTCGTAGGTTCTAGTATCGTTTGTCTTAAGAGCAATTTTTTAGAAGTTTAAATTAACAACAATGAACATGTATCTTACATCCTTGAAACTGATACCAGAATGAATTTACTGTTCAAGATCTGGAATATTTTCCATTTACCAAATGAAATTAAAAGTTGGCTCTTCTGGTCCCATCACCAACTCATACAGAGAGACATTGTCGTTTTATTGGATAAGAATTTCGGATTTTTCACTGGGAGCAAACATAAAAACGAAATTGGTGTCGCTTGAAAAGAATCGGTATTTCTCATCAGTGAACTAATAGAGTTGTCTCTAATTAATAATATCGAGGATTTAGTTGTATCCATAATATTTCTCCACATTTTCCTCTCTGAAGATAATGAATGACCACTGATTATCGTTTCTGTCTTAATCGAAAGTAAGAAGTTTACCTTTGCATTGAAGTTCAAGTTCGGTGTCTAAGCTATACTCCTCGGAGTCTGGGTCTTCGTTGCCTCTCTTGTTGATGAACTTGATTCTGCTGATTGTCAGTGGTTGTAGTTTTTTTGCATTTAGCACTGTATAGTGCCATCACCTCTAGCCTTGGCCGCGTCTCCATCTCTTTGATCTTTTGTAGCATCTCAGATAGTAGCCTCCATCGTCTCCTCTGTTTCAATCATTCTCAATTTAGTACAATCTTCAACAAATGTAAGCTTGCGGACTGACAAGTATAGCTCAAACATCGAGTGCACCATCTCCTTATATTCAGTAATAACACTGTCGCCAAAGATGGTTGAAGCGATGTCCACAATCTCATTCTAAGATCTTTAACCAAAGGTCATATTATCTAAAAAGCATCAAAATCGTATCTCAAAGATGTCTGGCTCTGGAGTATGCGATGGTGCGAAGAGGGCCTAAAGGTTTGGCGGCAGCACTCGCAGGTTAAGCTCGACTAGCGATGAGGATAGGAAGTTAATTATGGTATTTGTCGCCCTGTTATCTGGGCTGAGCATCAAGGTTGTCGATTGAAGGCAAAATTATTATAATATTAGGAGATAAGGATAAATAAAATTAAATCAAATGAGTCTCAATAATTTGGTAGCTTTCTAATTTATTAACTTAGTACAATATATATAGGGGTGTCTTAATAAAACATAAAGCTACCAAATGTTTTATAATAATTAAAATATAGTATTTATTTATTTTTCAAATTCAAAATTAATTCAAATTTTACTCTTGGGGTTTTATAATAAAAAAATAATAATAATAATATAAATTTGAATGATCAAGAAGAAAGATTTAAATTTAATAAAAAATAAGAATTAATGGAGGGCAAGAAGCAATTTTTAAAAAATGTTTCATATTAAAACTTAATTCGCTGAGAGATCTCGCTCACAGAAATAAAGTAGTGGCAATCCTCAGAATAAATCTACTGATTTTTGTATGCAATTTCATCATATGGTTTCCTAAATAATGATTTAATTGACATTAATTAATAATAAAATACAAACTATCTATTTCTAAAAGATAATCTTATTATAAATATTAATATAAATAATTTAATTGAAAGAGAAAACTTATATAATTCAATTATTTCACTTAATTAATAATAAATTAATTATAGCATTATTGAATATATTTCTGTAAAAGGTTATATTACTAAACAAATTAATAAGTTACTCTTATATTTTACTTAAATAGCAATATAAGCCAAAATGGGAGTAAATATAAATTATTAATGGATATAATAACAATAATAAATTTGAAAATTACTAATAAAATCCCTCATCACAGTAACTCCCTTTCTAAGCTAATAACCTAAATTTAGCTTAAAATCAGACATGCTCTTTCATCAACGATCAGTTTTATTTTTAATATATGTAATTACTTGAAAAATAATATAATTATTTTTTATTTTTAATTTAAAATATGATATAAAATCAATATCAGTACAACTAATCTAAATACAACAAAAGCAAACTTATAATGAATGGAAATGCAATTTATTTATTAACATCGATTGCCGTCGCATCCCAACAAATTCCATTCCAAGACTAATAATAATGACATTTATTATTAAAGTCAATTATAATATTATTTAAGCAATGCGATCTACTTGAAAAATTAAGTTAATTGGTATAGTGGTATTTATTAGTTACAAAATGACTCAATTTTCAAATTAATATTAAAACTTACATTAAAATCAAATTTTTTTCGGAAATTTTTACTGGAATTATGTTATTTGCATTATTCTTAATTAATCTCCTAAAACCCAATATTTATTTTTGGGTTAAATAAAAATAAATTGGTTTATGTCTAATGGAGTCAATTAACAATAATTGAACTGATATCAGGAATTAAATTATATTAATGCTGACATGATAGATATTATGAAACAATTTTTTAGAGGAATTCATCACGAATTTTCCTATCAAATTAATTTTCTTCTCGTTTAACTTTTTAATCCTCATGTTCTCCTAAAATAATATATAAAATATTAAATAAATTCCTTTTATATTGCTGGATTTTAATAGTTAAATGCTACTTACTATATAATCAATAAATACTTATTTAATATATTCAAGATTTAATAAGTAATAATTCCTGTTAATTCTAATTCTTTAATTACTATTTTTAAGAATATAACATATTTCAATTAATTTTATTTTTATTAAATAATTAATAAGAAAATTATTTTAAAAAAACCCAGAACCTCCAATTTAATTATAGAATTAATATTAAATACAGTAATTCTCACTACAACCCTTGGAGTATTAGTTTTAGCACTCCTTTATTTACTTCAAAAATAATAATACTATTAAACATATTGTAATCAAATATTAAAATCATAATTATATCTTTTTTTTCATTTTTAGCATGTTTGAATAATTATTATAAGGAAATAGTTTATATATTTGTTTCTATAAAAAATCTTTAGATATAAACGCAAAATTTATTATTAAATTTTATTAATTAATTATATATTAATTTATAATACAATGCTGGAAAAATGCACTAAATATATCAATTAGCTCTGAATACTTCTCAGTCCTCAACCATTATGAGAAAGCCAATTCAATGAAAATAGAATCAACGTCAGAGTATCATATTGCTAACAGTGGAGTTAATAAGTAATACCAATCAGGATAATTAAAATAATAATCAAGATAAAATCTAAACATCAACAAACATCCCTCCAGCAAATAAAAATTAAATATTATTAGATTAAAAACAAATAATCAAATTCAATAAAAAGAAAAAACGCGGGGTCAAGATGGAGGAGCGAAAATAGAATGGGAACAAAAGAAGAAAGCTACCAGTTTACCTGCTAAAGGAAGAGACAAAGGAGACATCCAAGACAAATAGCCATAGCACGTTTAAATACTATTTTGAATGTTCAAAAAAAATGTCAGAAGTTTAGCAAGAAGAGACCCTCAAGGATTTGGTCAAACATTAAGACTTTGAAAAAATTCAGCGTCCAGTAGGATAATGGTTGTCAGCTTCATTTTACCAACCTCAAAGAGAAGCTGAAGGATGGGTTAGAAGTACAGGGTGATTCGTAGAAAGTCAAAGAACAAAGAGAAGAGAAAAAACTATAAACAACATGAGACAATTTACAGCGCAATAATTTGAGCTAAAAATTTGCCTTTAAAACCTCAGAGGACTGAATTCAATATTAAAATAAGACAAACTCCTGAGGGAAATAGAAGGAAAACGCCAGGACTTTATCGGGCTCGTGGAAACGAGACTACAGAGAATAATAGGGTTAAATAGCAAAAACATAGCACAGACTCAACTAGCAAGAAATGGGCGAGTTCCAGTGCTTAACAATGGTATCTTCCGAATATAGACAATAAAAACATTGAGGTAGTACATAGCTTGGATAATAATGAACGTAGGAGGGTCCCTCTACACATATTCACGGTATATATTCCACCGTATTGGAACTAGGAATTGAAACAAACATAAAATAAACTCATTTACATGATAAAATCATTGAAAAATAAAATGTAATGAGAAGAGAATAATAGTGATGGGTAACTTTAATTTCCACATAAAAGATTTAATTAAGAGACTCAACAAAGAAAGACTCAAGGAATCTACTCCTCAACGAGTAGAAACTCATGCAAGAGGAAACTAATTAGACCAAATATTTTCTAACGTTGAGACGAAAAGTTGGGAAACAAATCAACTAAGACTAACTGACCATAAATTAATGCAAGTGAAACTTAAGATAAAGATTCAAGAAAGCGATTTTGAAATTATCAGATAAAGAACTGAGAATATCTGATACAAGAAAGTAATGTTGGAAGTCATTTATAGAGGAAGGGAGAGAATTAACGCAGATAGAGCTTGACTAACCAATTCAGGCATGCTTTGAAGAAAAATTAGAAAAACACTTTAAAGGCAAAATTGCTACTAGTAACCACCGTAATGGGCTATCAAAGACAAAGTTATCAGCATTCAAAATGCATTTCAAGACACAAAGTTATAATGGAAAGAAGCAATTAGAGACCTGGAACATTACCTCGATAGAAACGACCTAAAAGGTTTCTTTTTTCAAGTAAAAAGGTTGACTAAGAGTTAAAAGCAATCATAACCAATAAGAGGAATTACAATAAATGAAGAGAGAGTAGAAGTGGAAGAATCCTAAACAGACACATATTATAATTTTTTAACCAGTTGTTTAAAGATAGAAGGAATTGAAATTTACAATTTGGGCAAAAATCAGATATAATTATGACTAATGAACAAGATTCGGGAAAGTATTGTAATGAACTAGATGTTGAAAAGAGTATCAAAGAATGCAATTTCAACAAAGCTACAGGTCCAGACGGATTTGATGGAAAAACCTGCTAAAATTAGAAAGAATTCTGCAATCAGTATGCCAGAAAATCGCTGAATGGCTAAACACAGCAACAATTCCACAGTATATCAAAGAAGACAGGCTAATCCTATAATTAAAAGCTAAGGAGATCTTTATTCGGAGAAGCCAAATACTAGACCAATAGTAATCAACTCGCATTTTAGTAAAATCGTTGAAAAATTTATTATAAACAAGATCTAAGAAAACAAGAGTGAATTGTTGATAACTGGAAATTATCATAATGGATTTAAAGAAAACAAGAGCACCCACATTAACTTAATGAAACTTCTGAGTCACGTAAAAACGCCAAGAAGGAAGAGTAACAAAAGAGAAGCATACTTACCAGTGGATTTACAGAAAGCATATGACTCGGTCTGGAAAGGCAAGATTATAGAAATTCTTAGAAAAAGAGCAATCCATGAGAATGATACCACACCAGTAAAGTTAATTGAATCTCTATATTATTGTAGGAATACATTCGAAATTGGGAAATTAAGATAAATCAAATTAAATTAAAATAAAAATCGTGGCAGTTAAAGTTAACCAATTTAAACGATATTGGGATCATTCGATAGAAAATTCAAAATTAGCTAGACTTTATTATAGGCTTTACTATTTTATCGTATCCCTGGAGCGAGATAACTATACTTAAACTAACACCTCTAAATTCATTGAATTATACCCTCATATTAAAGTCGAGTTATCTTGCTCCAGAGAAGCAATAAAATTGTTTCGCAAATAATAAAATCCAGCTAATTTTAAATTATCTATCGAATGAGTCCAAGATCGTTCAAATTTGCCAACTTTAACTGCCACGATTTTTATTTATTATATATTTAATTAATTAATTATAATTTCCAAATTTCGAATGTATTCAATAACATCAGCGATCCTGAACAATTCAAGAGAGTGTTAGAATCCTCTAGAGGATTGGAAATATCTCACAACTTAAAGTTGAACATGAAAAAGACAGTGTTTCTAAGTAACGCGAAGAAGTTTGAAAAATTTATGAAAATTGAGGGAATCTGTAAGGTTCAAGAAGCAAAATATCTAGGAATGAACAACTGTTTAAACACTCAATAATTGTAGAAAAACACATGGAACGAAATAAAACAAAAAATTGAGTTCTATCAAAAGCTGATCAAGTCAAGCAATCCGAGTGTAGGAGATACAATAATGGTAGCGCAAATAAGATCATTACTAATCTACAAGTACACCCCATTGGTAGTAGCTTAATATGTGAAGATTAGTGAAATAGAGAAGATGGTACTCCAACTTAAAAGGATAAGCATTTAAGACATCCAGGGATATTCAACAAAATTTTAAGGAATGTCACTCAACTAAAAGACTCCAACAGGAATGAAATAATCCTCGAGCTAGTTCAGAAGAACATAAGAAAGATAAAAGTTAATTTTATAAATTTCGCAAAAGTTTAAAAAGCCTCAGAGATTCTCAAATAAAAATGTGAAGTAGTATGCAAAGAAGAGAGAAATTATTTATGACTGAAAATGTAATGGTCACAATGATGGTCATTAGTTAGGGCAGAACTATTGCACCATACGACATGAGCCACTACTGTAACGTACAAAAATGTTTGTAGAAAATAATCATATAAGAAGCTATAGCCTAATAAATGCGGCTGGTGATCCTACAAGTTTTTCAAAATAAATAAGGGAAAACAGAATCATTGACATAGCATGTAAAGCTGCACCTAAAAGAGATTATCACGAACATGGTTTGGTTGGACAATAGAATAAGATAATTAGAGGAAATGAGTACTATTAACCAGTAAAAAAGCATTTTAGAGTGGTGTATGTCAAGAATAAAGAAGTAGAGTTTGATGAAAGTAAAATTTATTAATTTCAATGAAATGAATATCTACAATAGAGTAGAATCTTGAGTGAATAAGAAAGTAAGATGTGAGAATTACAAATAATTAAATTAAAATAAAAAGAGAAAACTAAACAATAAGAACAAGATGGAGGAATATAAATTCAAGTAGAAGATATTATAGAGATTGGAATGGAAATCCACATAGAAGAAAATTTACAAGCCAATGTACCAAGAGAGAGGAGAAGAACCATTTCTGGAAGAAGGTGCAGGAGATGAGATAAAGTCACAGAGATAGAAGCAAGGACCAAGAGGCCCTGAGTATCAGAAATGAAAATCAATTCAAAATTCCGCTATACAAATAAATGGGATTAAAAAGCAAGCTCAAGATCGTAAAATCCAACCCAAGCAAGAAAATAAACAAGTCCCAAAGTTAAAGAGTAACATTCGACAGACATGAAGATGGGTCTGAATACGTGCAAAGAAATCAGATGATGAACAAAAACATCATTGACCTAACAGAAGTCACATGCCAAAAATTCGACAAAGTCATCCTAACCAAAAAAGGATGGACTCCACAAATCACGAGAATTATCACTATCATGTGCTGCCCAAGCACAAGAGTCAGAGTAGAGAAGGCCCTTGTAAAGAAAAACGAGGAAATGAAGCCCCGAGAGAGGAACAAGAGAGTGCAATATATGGTCAGAAAAGCAGCCAAGATATTCAAAGGAGAGCAACGAAGAGTGTTAACACTTTGATTTGATCCCAGGATACCATATCTAAGAGGAAACCATGGAGATGTGCCTGAAGCAAGTAGAAAAAGTTCAATTCACCCATGGCAAACAGAGATTTCTAATCTTACCACAAATGGTCAATGATGACAATGGATTGAGAGGAGCAGAAAATGGATGGGTTCTACTAACTAGAAATTAGGCAACCCAAAGTTCTGGAGAGACCAAGAGGAAATCGAAAGTATTATTATTCCCACGAGTTGTTAGAGTAAAATGAAGAATTGCCAAAACTGGGTAATTATGAAAATTGAGAAGAACTCAAAGCAGCTGGAGGTATTTGATGTGAGAAGAAATGTGGGAAGCCTTGCAACAATCCAAAAGTTTGTGAAACAACTAAACGAAATGAGTACAGAAAAGGTAGGCCCAAAATTCAGAGCTGAGGAGGTGACTAGCAAAGTAGAGAAAAACTAAGTTCGAGACCCAGAAGACTATGGAGTGTTGTCTATGCTTATAGCAAATCACTTGGCGTTAGGTTTGGAGGGTGATTCAATATTCTAGATATTCGCAAAAGATTAGATTAACATGCAGAGATATTACCTCATGTTTTTTTAGCCTATAAGTCGGCTACAAAAAATTGAGCTTGGTAAATTTGGCTTAGCAATTATGGAAGAGGAGGTGGAGACAAACATGGAAAATAGAAGCTCCTTGATATGAAAACAGGTGGAAAAGGAGATGGGGCAGAAGCAAACATTTCTACAAACTATGAGGATAGATGGGAAGAGATGGTCGTGGTGAGCTAGTAGCAGTCATAGCTGGAGCAGAGTACGAGAGGTATGAGAAAGACCTCAATGAAAGCAACAGCATGAACTTAAACGAGTTGGAAAGCTGCATTTTCATTGATCAACCAGAAATAGCACCAAGGTTAGATACCCAGATTAAACCTCTAAAGGAGATCGGATCAAACATGAACGACCTAGATGGAAAAGTGTAGTAAAAGCAAAATATTGAAGATGAAGAGAGAAGATTGAACAAGCAGCAGACAGAGGATGCGGAGGCTAACGATAAGGAATAAAATGCGGAGAACAGCGAAATGAAGCATTACTCTTCGAAATCATTTATATTTCAGAAACTGCTATTAAGTTTTACTGAATTTGCTTTATTATTATTAATTTACCTAAAGTTATTTACTTCTACTGCTACTATTATTAGATTAAATAAATATATATATATATATATATAAATAATATACTAAAGAAAATAATTATTTCTTAAGATAATAATATTGCTTTAATTTGAGGCAAACTAATTTTCCTTGACTATATTATTGTAATTATAAATATTATCTTATCAAAAGACAACAAGATAAGGACAACTCTAATTTATTAAGCAAATTGATGTTAACTCCAGTGAAGGACTAATAGTCTAATATAAAAATCTATTTTATTCTGTTAATAGATTATAGATTTTAGTAGCATTAAATTCAGATAAATATATCAATAAAATATAATTGCAATTTTAAAAGAGATATGTCATTAATTAGTGTATTTAAGTATATATCTGTTCAAAATTGGAAAATATAATTTTTGGTAATTATTAAATGGTTTAATTATTATTTATATGAAAAAATATGAGATTATAAATATGTGGATGGACTTAGTTTTGTGAATGAAGACATCGCTTCTTATACTAGTTCTCTAATTTCAAGGTCTAAACCCGCCTAAATTATCAAGCCACTTTAGATCATTATTTTTTATTATAATGTCATTTAATTCAATATTTATATTAATGTTTATCTTAATTAGCGAAACATGTTATAAAATACTATTTTAGAGAATAGATCGGACAATTAAATTAAAAAAAATTAACAATAGTCAATAAAAAATTAAGATTAAAAAATAAGCAGATAACTAAACAGAAATATCAATAACTAAAATCAATCAGCTAATCATAAACCTGCATATATTAGTTTGTTTTATATATCGTATTTATATAATGGATTACGATGGTAGTAATGACAAGTAAAAACATTGAATAATCTGACAATTAATCGTCAATTCCGTATATATACTTTTATTTATAATTAATTAACATATTTATATTAAATTGAATCATAAAATTTCTTAATAGAAGATAACATTTTGAAGGAAAAAAATTATTTATTTTACTATTTTAATTTATTTAGATTTACTTTTTTTTTAACTTGAAGAAGGCGAGCCACTACTATCACAAGCTAAGCGAAACAACAACAGAATTAATTAAACAAAATGCCCTCCACAATATCAGCAGATTCGCAGATCCTAGGAGACAACAGTTTTACTAAACAATCATAGGGGAGGAAGCCATAAGAGGCGCTTGCAGTGGAACCAACAACATATAAAACAATTAGCCACATAACTTGACTCAGAATATACTTTTCAGTAATAGTGGGAATTCTAGAATTTCACATGAAAACAATGAAATCATATAAAGCAATCTATAGAAAAATTAAGCTAAACATACTTCAAATAAGTAAAGAATTTAAATTCTTAAGGATATGAAAAAATATAATGGTAAAATTAAAAATTTTAAATGGTAATTTAAATTATAAAATGGAATTAAACCTCTTCGTGTGAATAGTTGTTATAGAATCCATATTAAAGTCAATTTAGCTCAATTAATCATGAACAATCAACATAGTATAATTGCATTAGACCAATTAATCATTTGATTTTTTGTCAATTATTTATTTTTAACGAAATTTAATTGCGCACATTTTTTGATACTGTTTGATAATTGGTTTGATGTTAAAAATATCTATTGTCTGAATTTATAGAATTTTCTACATTCCTCTTCAACATAGCTTGATTTGATTTTAATTAAGTTTATTTTTTATTTATTACTTAAAGTAAATTCATTGTGTAGTTTAATTAACAGATATTATAATTTAAATAATAACTCTAACAAACAAACTCTAACATTATCTAAAATTTTGTTTAAAAAAATTCATCTTTTATTAAACTTATGTTGATGTACTGTATAAAATTTACTCTTGAGCTCATAAAACTTTATTTTATCAATTTCTAGAAAAATTATAGGGAAACCAAATTTTTCTTAATTGCTTGCAAACTATAACTATATATTTATTTGTGTATTGATCAAGTAAAATAACTGAAATTTATCAGAATATTTTTATGGATTTGAACACCAGTAGATGGTGATTTTTCCCGCTTAATGAAAATATAGGTCTTATTAGTCTAAATTTAATAATCAACCTATATGACAAATAAAGAGATAAAATACTCATTTTTATAATTTTAAAAATAAATTTTACAGAGTTTTCTATAGAGATGTATTTATTTGTGAGGTCATTTTCTTAAAATCATTTCAATATTTTAAAGACTGTATAAATATAGTTTTTTTTATAAATTTTTCAATGAGAAAGCAATTTAAAATTTTACTTCATTAGACTTTAGAGAATTCATATTTATCTAAATTTAATCTTTTACATACCATAAAATTTTAAATGAATTTAATTTGCTTTAGCCTTGAATTATTTATTTAATTAGTTAATAGTAATTCTTTGATAATAAGCGAAATAAATTTATAAATTAAGATTATTTATCCTATAATGTTTTATTAATTGAATAATATTTCTAGGTTAAAACTATCAATTTAATAAATTAATAAGTTTATATTTATAATTGTTAGTTTAAACTTTATTCAAGTACAATTATAATATTAATTGCAAATACCTTTTTTCATTAAATCACACAAAAATTAATATAATCTCAACTACCTAATGAGGTTGTATATTATATAATAAAATATAAATTATATTATTCTAAGTCATAATAATTTTTCTAAGAAAAGTGTGAATTATTCTGCATTTTAGAAATTCTAAATAAAATTGAATTTGTCTGACTTTAAAAATCATATAAATAACTCTTAAAGTTATGTAAGTATTGAAATTTTAACATTTAGAAGGTTGTCATGTTATAGTAAGTTGATTATATAGATTTTAAACTTGAATAGTTAATTGAATATAAAATACTAAATATCAATAAAATAGGCGAAATATATTTTTATCAAAATTAATTTTGTCAGAGTTTGTTAGAGTTTTTAAGAAAATAATTTAGGTATACACATTAAATGTACTATAAGATCTTATACAATGTGAGTTAACCTACTTATTATTTATTTAGAATATATTTCTTAATATAATCAATTTAATAAACTGAAGCATGAGAATTATCAGTTAAAATTACTTAATTTTCGAACAATTAATTTCTTACAAATCATGACATATAATAGGAAAAGTTAATAAATCATAGGCAAGGCTAATTTTGCGCCTTGAGAATCTTATTATTCATAATATTGTAGGAATACATTCGATTTGGGAAAATAAATTTGAATTAATTAATTACAATATAAAAATCTTGGCAGTTAACCTTCTCGAAGCCTAGGCAATATGGTACTTGTTTGATAGAGAATTCAAAATTAGCTGGACTTTACTATTGGCGGTACCCACCTATCATATCCCTGGAGCGAGGTAATTTGACATTAATTTTTGGTGATTTGTTTAGTTGTTTTAATGTCAAAATTAATGTCAAATTACCTCGCTCCAGGGATATGATAGGTGGGGACCGCCAATAGAAAAGTCCAGCTAATTTTGTATTCTCTATCAAACAAGTACCATATTGCCTAGACTTCGATAAAGTTAACTGTCAAGATTTTGATATTTTAATTAATTAATTCAAATTTATTTTCCCAAATCGAATGTATTCCTACAATAATGATATTTTAAGGATATGCTTCAAAATTTTTAAATTATTTATTATGATTTATAAAAAATAAAATCTATAAGCTTCCATCTTAAGACGGAAATAGACAAGCTCCATGTAATAATTTTAGTTAAAAATATCATATTGAATAAGCATTAATCTAAAATCCTCCATCTTCATTATTTTTATATGAATAATTGCAATTTTAATTTATTTATAAAAGTAGGAGTATGGGTTGAGTTTAAGTTCGTTAAAACTATGAAAGTTTCTTATTTATAACGAAAATAAACTTAAATTCTGATGTGAATTTTAGATTCATGATCCTATTAGATATATCTTGATTGTCTCATTTATTTTTATTTGTGTTAGTCAAAGTTTGCCAAATTTAAAGATCATGGACTATTTGATGGAGAATAAAAAACTATCTTGACTTAACTATCGCCGTTTCAATTTTATCACATCAAAGGAGATATTTTAACTTTAATGTGAGGGTATTATTTATTGAATTTATAGGTGTCATTCAAATCAAGATATCAAGTTATCTCGATTTCAATAAAATAGTACCATCAAAAAAATGCTAAGATAATTTTAAAGTCACTAATGAATGAGACCAAGAGAGTTTAAATTGGAAAATTTAAACAATCAGAATTGAATTAAATAAAAATAATTTAAATAAATATTATAAGTTTAAATGTTTTTTTAAATAAAATAATAAATAAAAAATTCTGTGATGTTTTTTTCAATAAAAAATTGATTTCAATTTTGCTTACAATCATTAGCAATTAAATTTTTAAAAAATTGTAAAAAGTAATTAATTTAATCAGAATGAAAAATTACAAAGGTTTTATACTTTTCTTAGTTATTTATAAATATATTAATTTTTTAAAAATAGAGTTAAATTAAATCTATAATGCAAAGAATTGAAAAGGAATATTGAAAGTAAATTGTTTTAATATAATATGATTATTTGTCTTCTATAGAAGCGACATCTTATATAACTCTGTGTTGAAATTAGTTTTAATTTCCATATTTCTACTTTCTCAATAATAATCCATTATATATAAAAATAAGATAATCTTTTTAGGATACCATAAGTTTGTTCACTATTTCTGTTGTTAATAAGCTTAATTTTTTGTTTAAGCGTGATGTTAAATTGTGAATTGAGGTGTTAGGAACTACTTTTATTATTAATTTTGATTGATGCTACTTCCTCCTGTGAGTAAGTTTATTGAATTATTTCAAAATAAAAGAGTAATATAACACTTTTCTATAGTTAACAACTTCTTGATTGGGATATTACTGCTGAGATAGTTAATTGTTGCTTGAGGGTTTAGAGTAGGACCCTATATTTTACTGTATATGACTGGTAACAAACTGAGTAGTCTATTGTACGCTAGCTTATTTTTGGAAATTTGGTGCTCCTCCTACTATGATTTGACTTTGAGTTATTTAATGTTGCTAATGCTAAAATAGGCTTGTGCGGCTTGGTTGGGGTTAGCATTTTGTTGCTAGTTTGTTCCGAAAATATGTTAATCTTGAATCACCACTCCCCGATATAAAGTATAATAAAACATATAAGCTTAATAACATAAAGCATTTTTATTACTGACACGAAAGATTGTCAGGGTATGATGTTCATATAATTAAAGGAAACACAATAGTAAATGCAACAAATTGAGATTGTTAAATTGCTTGAGAAACAGGTTGTTGTTAAGTCTGCTGAGTCAAAGAATGAGTTGCAATTTGTAAGATCTGAGTAGGCTTGCCATTTTAGTTGTGAGGCAACTGTGAGCTGCTTGTTTAAAATTGGTCCTGCTGAGATCCTCGTGAGTCTGAATGGAGACTTTCATTAATGGTTTATAATAGCAAATCAATTAATTAAATCAAAAGGTTATATTATTAAAAAGTATTCGTATAGATCAGACGCAGGTGGAGGTACAGCGCTCACTTAAAATGGAAGGCTACAAAAAATATATCTTTCAATTTTTTATAGTGGTCCTACCTAGTAAGACTTCAGGTGATACAAAACAGGTTCTTCGCAAAGACACATAGAGAGGGGAACAAGGTAGTGTAAAAATATTTGAAGATGAAGTAGATGAGGATGATAAAGAAGACAAGATGTTTTTTTAAAAAATATTTTCATTTTTGAATATTATAATAAATGTTCATTAATTCACTAAATTTTTCAAATTATAAATTATGAATGCTGGAGTTATGTTTTTCTCTTGCATCAATTGTTCAGAAAATAGGTACCATAAATATTTATAAATTGTTTTTTATTTATTATTTGATTTACTTTTTAAATTATAATGCCTTTTGAATAATAAAAGAAGAATTTATTAAATGATAGTTAGTTATTTAAAATATCATATAAATTAACGTTTTTCTATTTGAATAAAAATAGTTATAAGTACAATTTTTACTTATCATTTTATCTTTCTCAAATAGAACAAAA
>ARYC01005756.1:0-26040 GCA_000711775.1 Oxytricha trifallax | reverse complement strand
ATTGAAGCTACTTAACAAAAGAAAAGCAAGAGAATCTTCGAAAATGGTAGAGCTCGAACAAGCTTGCGAATCAGAATATGTGAGGAAATCACGCAACCTACTAGCATCTGAAATCACAAAGATTATGGTTAAAATTCAATATAAAAAGATTCCAGTTCTTGCCTAAGTTGACCTAGACACTTCACTTTAAAGCTACCTTATATTAGAAGACTCCTTTGATAAGAAAGTTATCAGTGATCATCAGTATGCATACAAGGTGTATCCCTTCAACTATCTCTCAAGTGATGATAAATATTAGATGGAGTTCACAAATGAGTATCAAGTACTCATTCAAGCAAAGTTTAAAGAGTGCAGTTACTTAATCAAGCTAGATGCTGTTCTCCTTGCCAAGGATCATGTTGCTTTCAGACTCCCACTCTATGAAATGACCCTCAGAGATTTTATTACTGATCAAAGGAATCATAAGTAGCTTGCTTTGATAGCAACTTAAACCTTACAAGGTATAAAAGAGCTACATAAGTTAGGCTATGTTCATAGAGATTTAGAACCAGAGAATATTATGATAAACTTCTCACCTGTAAGAGTGACAATTAATGACTTCAACAGAGCATTAAGGGTAGAAGTATCAAGGCTAGGAAGTGTTATGGGAACTCCAGGCTATTATCCTGAAAGAGAAGACTGGAGAGATGGAGACTATCAATGGGATGTGTGGGCTTTAGCAGCAATAATAATAGAGTGCGACATGCCTCGGAATGATTACTACTCTACAAGGTGTGAGAAAGATGCTAAGTAAAGAATCAAGTAATTTATAGACAAAAACAGAGTATCTCAATCATTAAAATAAATGGCAGAATCAATAATCTTAAAACCAAACTCTAGATCAGACATAACATTAGAGAAGATAGAGTTGTGGTTAAGTAAAAAAACTTCAGACCTCTCCCACATGATCCAAAAGTGCATTTTGAGTGATTAAATAAAATACATTTACTATAAATTTCACATTAAAACCAATTAATAACCCCAACCCCTAACAAATTCCCTACAAATCAAAGCACTTATAAACCTCATTAAGGGGTTTTGGGGTTTTGATTGATCCTACTGACAACTTTATCAAAACACGCTAAAGACGAAAGCAAAAGCAGAAGTGAAAACACCTGATAATTAAATCTAAGTTGTTTATGACTAGAAAGAATAATAAATAGTCTCTGCAATTACATCACATTATGGAAGATAACAGGAAAAAAAAACTTAAGCACCTCAGATTAAATTAAAAGAAAGCCTTAAAAGGCTTAAAGAATGAATGAACTAGGGCATCAATAGTGATTATATGAACCGCAGATATTGAGACATATCAGACAAACTTTGTTTAAAAATTTTAACTGTTTAAATTGAGTCAACTTTATTAAGATTTTAAGTTATAAAAGTTGCCTTCACTCCATTAAAGAGTTTTATTAGTTTGATAATATCCTGCCCTTATTATCAATCACTCCACTCTCATGCAACTAATGAACAAGGGATTTGTATCCAAATAAATCATCGATTTATGATATTATATATTTAAATTCATCTCTCATTCTTTTGTTCTATTGAAGGTATTTATGCTTACTACCTCTAATCGCCTGCTCTTCGTTATTGACCTCTTCTAAGTCTCTTTAGTTTCTTTTTCTTTGAGAAGACTACTTTATCAAATGTGCAGAGCGCCCTCTTTAAACTAAAAGTAGCTTAATGTATAAATAACTTACCACTTTTACTCAAAGATTACCTCAAAGTCTCTGCATATTCAGGCTTAATATGTACAATTAGATTATTTGTGTTTTCTAATCTTTCTCTTCTCTTTTTCATTTCATTAAAAATCATATTGTTGATACCATCTTTGTCAAGCGAAAGTAGTATGTCGCAGATCCACTTTTGTCTAAGTGAAGCCAGTCACATTGATTTGGTAAGAATGTCAACGATGATGGCTTATCTCTCGCGTAATCTAAGAAGTCATCAGCTGTTAGCCCTTCTATTTAGGGAACAGCTACCACTATTACATCCGACCTTCTCAAGTACTAATAAAATTAATATATACTTATTTTACCTCTTTTCAACCGTTAAAAATTCCTTTGAAAAAGTAAATATTACAGCAAGTCATTTTAGGGAGATATTCTCCACACTCTTAAGCAAGAAAGTCATAAAGTCTTTCTTTGAACCTTTCTTTGAGTCTATGTTTTCGCGAACCTGATGAATGTTTACTTGAGAAAGATTGTGATCCATTTTAGTATTGAATGTTTTAGTAGAAATGGTTCTTATCTTAAAATTAGAATTTATGTTGTGTATTTTAATAATTACTTAATAAGTTGCATTATTATCATATATTAATTTAAAGATAAAGGTATTCTCTATAGAGAATAATTATTAGCTTTACAATTATTAATTTTTCACCTAGAATTATTATTTATAAATATGAGACATTAATGCTAATAAGATATACGATAATTTGATGCTTAAAACAATTCAAGGC
The DNA here is from genome assembly GCA_000711775.1 of Oxytricha trifallax. NCBI lineage: Eukaryota > Ciliophora > Spirotrichea > Sporadotrichida > Oxytrichidae > Oxytricha > Oxytricha trifallax. The sequence continues at coordinate 23,537 of ARYC01005756.1, read as the reverse complement.
AGGAAAGCAGCCCTGCCTCATCATAAAGCTCTCATTCTTCAATCAACAATGCTTTTAACAGGTACCTCTTAATATTGAAATGAGTTACATAACCAGCTCACTTACAATCTGGAACCCGCAATCAGTAAAAGCCCTGAGCTCGAGTGATTAGATATATATAAACTCAAAGAATATAAAGCTCCATTATATAATAGTGCAGAGTAAATACAGCAGCTATAGCTAATTGCGGATCCTACAGAATTATTAAAAGGTTCACTGCCAGAAGATATCTTAAGCCATTAGTTTGACCAGGAAGATTTTGAATATTTGCTTGTAAAAGCTATGAATACTAACTTAAAAATTAGATGTACAAAAGTTTTTGATTAGCTATTAAATGAAGACTTGCTTGTCTAATCTAAAGAAATAATCTCCGCACAAAAGGCAACTCTCTCAATAATAGCAACTTTGTGTGAAGGAAAATAAACTATTGTTTTTACACAAATGTCTCAAGAGTAAAAAAGAGTGCCTAAATTAGCGAAAAGGAAGAGAATCAATTTTATTTAAAGTATTAACACTGCTGTTATAATTCAGTTGCTAAAGGATGGATAAGCATTAAAGAAACATATATGCGAAAGATTCAAGATAAGTTATTTTAAGCTAAAGTAGATTCAATTGATGTCTTGAGTTGATTCATAGACTAAATAGGTATATAAAAAAAACTTGCTAGTTAGCCAAAGAGTAGCTTCATGTCTCTATATTTAAAATAGTAGATTGATGATAATGGCTAATGTATCTCAATGAAATAATTCCAGAATAAAATATTGGAAAACTTTTAGAGAAAAGTTTCAATTTATTAAATACAAAATTGTCTTAAAAAAGATTTGGGGTTAAGTTAAAAGCGAATTTACTATTAAGACAAAAGGTCAGTATATTTAAGGACAAAAATCCTTCAGTAATTTGCTGTAAAAATATAAGTAAACTATCTATTTTAAGAAAAAGTCTTAGTGAGCATTGACGAGAGTAGTATTTAGCACAACAGTGTTCATTTAAAGGGTTGGAGTTAGGTAGGAAAGAAAAATTCTCGACAGCTTAAAAGCGAATAAGCCGTTTAAATATAATTGCAGCAGCTTTTAGAGATGAAGATTTTATGTTCACGATCAATTCTGGCAAGAACAATAGTATTACATTTATTTTTTTGTGATAAAACTATGCAATCACTTGCAATCAATCGATAAAAATTGGCGTGATAAATTCTTGCTCTAAATTGATAATGCTACATATCATAGAAGCACATACACTTAAGAAAATTGATACTTCTTAAGATTCAAATATCATATTTGGGCCCATACCAGTTTGATTCAGCTCCAAACGAAAAGTATTTGCCCATATAAAGGGAAAGTTTTGGAGAACTAACTAATTAAGTCTTTCCAAGAAGTAAGTTTAGTTCTTATTATTATAATTTGATTATTCAATTAGGAAGCAGCTTGTCAAATAATACTAAGTTCACATACAAAAGCTAGATTTCTCTTGGATTAAATGGCTTTTGATACTTGCTTAAGGAACTCTCTTTCTTTTTAATAGTCCAGCCAAATTTATAATGAAACCAATAAATTGGAGTAATTTGTGCACTATCTTCTTTGAAATATAAGGATATATAATGTCGAGAATTGAAATGGTAAAATTCTTTGAAATGTTTTTCCTTTCAATTTGCATTAATATGTTAATTCTTTATTATTGTAAACTTAATTCAGCTAATACGATTAATTTTCAATCTAAGAAAGTTTTTTGAGAGATAGTTTTTTTAAAAATAATTTTGAAGCTTCAGCTATTTTTGTGGCTATTATTTACAAATATTGTTAGACAAGTGGCAGCCCTTAATTCAATTTATTAATTTACTCTTCTAAAATTAATCTTTTATTTTTTAAGGTTAAATTCTTGGCCAGTTATTGGTTAAAAAGAATTTGGGCTATAATTTTTATTCAGAGTTCAAGAGTTTTGAATGTTGCCAGTAGTACTTCATGCTTCTGGTCTTATTTGTATTACAATAATGATTGAATTATACTGATAAAATTCTGGCATGTTCTTAATTTTAGTAGCTAATCCTTAAGTCGTTTGTACTGTAAATTTATAAGTAAATCTAAGTTTTGATTGTTTATTTTTATCATCTTTTCGTTTTAAGCCAATTTATAATCAAGACTTAAAAATGAAATCGCGTATAATTATTATTTATGTTTATATTAAAAAATTTTTCCCCTGAGTTTTTACTAAAATTAAAAATCTCTATGTTTTGCTTAATTAGATTTCTTTATTGAATTAAAATGCTAAAAAGATCTCATCACATATTTATTATATTCCTAATGGCAAGAAAATTCCAATAAATATCCATTTTAATATTTCTTTGATTATTTTGAGTGGAGTCTGTTGGATAATATATTATTCCCAGAATACTTTATGAATGGGGAATCATAATACAAAATTCAACTTTATTGCGCTTGAATAAAAATTATGTCTAATCAATAAGTTTTATGCGATTTTTAAAAAGACTTGATTTTTTCTTTGAAGATATTATTGATATACATTTTAATTTGATTCTTTATCTCTAGTAGGTTTTCAATAACATTCTTAATTCTAATTAACTATAATCTTATTTTGATAATTCTGGTATCACCTACAAAAAAGTAAAAGATTAAAAATAAAATCTCTCTTAGAACCCAGATGAGCTTTTCACTGATGCACGGGGATCTTTAACTATACATTGCCTTTTTTTTGATTAAATTTTAGCTCAAAATGCCTGAGTAATTGCTCTATGTATCAATCTTTTTGTTTTACTTTTTTTTTAAAAGTACTATAGAAATTAAGATTTTAATGACTTAAAACAAATAGTTTTAATATTTACCTGAAATAAATTGAATGTTTAACAAGCAAATAAGGCTACTTATTTAAACTATTTTGATTTTTAAGTTTGACAATTTGTTGAGTATAAAAATTTTTGCTAATAAAATTAAAAACTTTCTTAAAGTTTTTCTAGTTAAATTACTGTAAATTATATTATATATACTTGACATAAAAACGAATATTTGTTGATCAAGTTAAATAAACTAATATTTTTATAAAAGTAAATTAAATATTTATTTACAGGAAAAATACTTTTATAGAATTATTTACCCACAACTTTTCTTACTATAATTAATAAAACTATTTTGTTAAGAATTCGCAACCCGCAATTAGTCCTCTAGATTTTGAACCAAGCAAGGAGATATCTCACTAAATATATAGCAACTCCAGCTATTTTCCAACAACTTAATAAAATAATTAATTTTGGAGATCTGAAGCAAATTACTGGTATGCTTCTGGGGACCAGAATTCCTGGAATTATTACTATTAGTATTGAGATTTACATTAATTAAAGGCAAATTGTAATTACCAAATATATTAAAGTTAACAGCAAAAAGCCTATAATTAATACTTGTAAAGCATTAATATTACATATCCCCTATAGAAATCAATAATCAGAGTCATATTGCTCAAGTTCGACTTACTAAGATATTAATAATATTTATTATAATCAAATACATTTAACCGATTATTATAAAAGATTGAGGAAACATTTAGAAATAACACAGGAATAAATTCATAATTTAGGGTTTTTTTTTAATAACTTTAAAGACTTTAAGTAATGGTTTTAGGATCAAATTATTAGTAAGTTTAGAAGTATGGAAAATTATTCAAACTTAACCAACGAAAAAATAAATACCAGAAACGTTAAAAATAAAGCAGGTGTTAATGAAAATAATAATTATTTAAAAAGTAACTATGGAATCAAAGTAAATTGATAGGCAAACGATAAAATTCTGATTATTCGAAAGAAATTGCTAATTTTAATTAAGAGTCAAAGCAAACAAAAAGATAAATCATAGATTTAAAAGTTAAATACTCTAAAGATATTGAGATTTTAAAATCAGAAAACTAATAACTGTTTGCTTAACATGTAAATATGGAATAATTATACACTCCCTTAGATGAAAAAATGATTTAAAAATTCTAATTTTAGGAAAATAATGGGAAAAATAATTAAGAATGAAATTGTAATTTTGAAAAATTTAGAGAGGAAGAATATGATGAAATAATATATTATTCTTCTGAAAAACCAAAGATTGCTGCAAGAGATTATCTTCCAAATACACTCTAAATCGTAAAATATGAATAAGATAATTAACAGCAATAGTCTGAATAAAATAGATATGAAGTTAAGTTCTTCGAGTGGGGATTGAGATAAATTAGAGGTACAGCAATTTAATATTAAGGAGATATATAAAAATAAAGAATTATGGAATTAAGTCTTGGAGGATAATATTGAAGGATTCATTGAAAACAGATTTGATGTAATTCGACTGACGCACTACGGAATTTTACAGCTCAAAAATTAAATAATGAAACTCTAAAGGATGGTCAAATAATGAATAGCATTCCACTAGAAACATTACAGTAAGATGGGTATATATTTATGTGGATCACAAATTAAAAACTGTAAATCGATTTAAAATATCTAGAAGATCACAACTACGAAAGAATTGAAATTATAACTTGTGTAAAAATGATAAAAAGATGGACTCTTAAGAAATTATATAGGTTACTATTTAAAACACTTTACCGAATTTTGCTTAGTAGCTAAAAAGAAAGGTTCATTTCATAATTTAAGAATGATCTCACACACTCACAACGCTCCAAATATTATAGTTGAACCAGTAAGATAAGGATCTAGAAAACCAGACTTAATATATGATATTATTGAGAGAATGGTTCCTCATGACAAGTATTTAGAAATTTTTGGAAGCTCTCATAACCACCGACAAGAATGGACAACAACAGGTAACTAATCAATCATAAAATTTATTAAAAAAACAAAAGAATAAAATATAGGAATAAGATAGAAAAACCATATTCTTTCACAAAGATAAGTAATCCACTCTTTAAAATGATCTCCACATTCTTAAAAATTTGATTTTAATTAAGATTATACATAATTAATTTTGTTTAAAATTCATTCTTGGGGTTTTATTAGGAGATTGCTGTATTGCTAAATCCTTTAACTCTTTGCTTACTAATTATGCAGAACTTTCTATGACATATTTTGAATTTATGACTACATTAGAACTTTTGAGTCTTCTACTTTTTTTGCCGAAAGTGAAGCGAAGTTCTTAATCCTCGTTGCTGATGCAACTATCATATATTGTAACTGAGTCTAAATTTTTTAAAGCTTTCAATGAATCTTAGTCCTGTTTTGCTTTTCTTTTAAAAACTTGATTATGTTGTTTCAAAGCAAAGAATTCTGCAAAAGAGCTATGAGTTTTTATGATGCTTTATGACAATTGATTTTGATTAATTACTTATTTGCCTTGACATACACCCTGATTTGTGGAATAAAATTACTAATAAGGCACAGATTTTTCTCACAGATGAGATGTTTGTTACAAGGTTTCTTCTGAGTGGCTTAACGAAAGTTTCTAAACATAATTCAGCATTTGTAATTATGGACTTTCTTAAAGCATTGTAACTTTTTTTTTATTGACATACACTTTCATTCATCAGGTTTTAATTCCTGATAAAACTGTTTGCAATTAATTTCTAGATCTCTATAATAATCTGTTTTACATAAATTTAAAATCTTGCTTTTGGTATATCAAAGTTTAGAATGTCAGCATTTTAAGTTAAATCCCATTTTAACTTTTCTGAAAGACAGTTTTGCCCTTATTAAAGAGTGTATAATCAAAACCCCAAAACCCCTTAATGAGGTTTATAAGTGCTTTGATTTGTAGGGAATTTGTTAGGGGTTGGGGTTTTTAATAGTTTTAATGTGAAATTTATAGTAAATGTATTTAATTTAATCACTCAAAATGCACTTTTCGATCATGTGGAGAGGTCTGAAGTTTATCTTACTTAACCACAACTCTATCTGCTCTATTGATATGTCTGATCTTGAGTTTGGTTTTATTATTATTGACTCTGCCATTTGTTTCATTGATTGAGATACTCTTGTTTTTTCAATAAATTGCTTTATTCTTTATTTAGCATCCTTCTCGCATCTTGTAGAGTAGTAATCATTAGCGAGGCATATCGCACTCTATTATTATTGCTGCTAAAGCCCACACATCCCACTAAAAGTCTCCATCTCTCCAGTCTTCTCTTTCGTGGATAGTACCCTTGCGTTCCCATTACAGTTCCAAGCCTTGATACTTCCACTCTTTAGGCTCTGTTGAATTCGATTATTGCTACTATTACAGGTGAGAAGTTTATCATTATATTTTCTGGCTTCAAATCTCTGTGAACAAAGCCTAACTTATGAAGCTCTTTGATAACTTGTATAGCTTAGGTTGATATTAATGCAAGCTATCTATGATTTCTTTGATCAGTTATGAAATCTCTGAGTGTCATTTCATATAGAGGCAGTCTAAAAGCAACATGATCCTTAGCTAGGAGAATAGCATCTAGCTTGATTAAGTAACTACACTCTTTAAACTTTGCTTGAGTGAGTACTTGATACTCATTTGTAAACTCCATCTAGTATTTATCGTCACTTAAGAGATAGTTGAAGGGATACACCTTGTATGCGTATTGATGATCATTGATAACTTTCTTATCAAAGGAGTCTTCTAATATTAGGTAGCTTTAAAGAGAAGTTTCTAGGTCAGTTTAAGCAAGAACCGGTATTTTCTTGTATTGAGTTTTGATCATAATTTTTGTTATTTCAGAGGTCAGTTGGTTGCGTGCCTTCCTAACGTACTCTAACTCTCTTGCTTATTCAGGCACTACTACCTTAGAATATTCCCTCGCTTTTCTTTTTTTGAGAAGCTTCAGCTTAACTTCATGATTCTCAACCTCTATATCTTTTTTGTGAGCTTTTAATAGATGCTTCTTCAAGACTCTTGTATGAGAGTATTGCTTATGGCACTCAAAGCATTCATACTTTCCATCTATTTTATCATGCTTTAAGTATACAGTGGGCTTGGCTTCTCTATGCTCTTTCTTATGTCTGTACCAGCTTGATTTATGAGCAAAATCTCTCTCACATAGCTCACAAAAATAAACTTCAGCTTCTTCAGTTTGTATAGTAATTTCATTACTACCTTTCTCCTCCTCTCTGTCTCCCACACACTTATTTGCCATTTATTTTCTATTATTAAGTTCTATTTTAATAACAGAGACCTCAAGTGATAGCTCTGGTAGTTCCTTATAAGAGTTCATCTCACAGCTATCACACTTTTTATTGCTGCCAAAGGTAAGTCTCATTTGTTTGATGAAAGGGCTGTTGTTTTTCTTTAAATGTTAGCGCTCATATTTAAATTTGAATTTAAAATTATAAAACTGCCTCTATAACTGAGAGCTTATATGAGAGCTATGCTTGCCTACAAGTTTCAAGGGAAGTTCTTAGAGTATTAGAGAAGAATTATGAGTGTTATGAGACGATCCAGTTCTACATATTGGTGAGGAAGTAACCATTTTTACTTTCAATAATAAGTTGATTATAGTACGTACCGATTTAGGAGGTGCACCTAATTAAATACGTACTGCTTTAGGAGGTATTTTGTCATTTTATTATTATAATTAGGGTGCTTCTAATTAAGTACTAGCTTTAATTAATGCTCCTAATTAAGTACTAGCATTTTTAGGGACATTTCTTAGATCTGTTTACAAGATGGAGTCAATGAATGATGTAATGAAAAGAGTGCTAGCACAAGAATTGATTCAGAGATTTAGAAGCAAGGAGGATTTGCACCGCTACCTGGTGCAGCAAGGTAATGAACTCATAGTAACTCATCTTGATTATGTAGTTGGTTTGTTCTTGCCAACGATGGAAGGTACCAAAATTTCATTTCTAAGGGCGATACTCTGCGAAGAGAAGAAAGCATTGAAAACTTAAGATGTAAAGTTTGCAGAGATTCCAAACTATCCAGAAATCTCAGTGACTAACTTATACGATGATGCTATGAATGACTCAGAGGTTTCGCTGTACTTGCCTACTAAGAAGCAGTTGTCAAATAAACTGCCTGAAAGAAACTATTTTTTTGGCATTCTAGCAACAATTAAAGGTGATTACTTGAAAGAAATTATTCAAGAATCTCATAAGAAAAGGTACAGCATCTCTTCAGAAGATAAGGACAAACAAGGGATCAAGATAAGTGAGAGCTGGCTATCATAGCTGCAGAAGCACCCTTATATTTCAATTAAGATTTCTAGCTTAACTCTTTAGAAAAATCTGGTACTGGCATCTTCTTGATGAAAGAATAGAGCAAGCTTCACAGATAGCGAAAGTCGCAGACAAAGTATGAAGTCAGCAAGAGACTTTATTCAAGAAACTTAGGAGGAGGGAAGCAAGAAGTAGAAGAAAAGAAAGAGAAGCCAGCTCCCTCTTAAGAATTTTAAATGTGACTTATATATTCATTAACTTAACTACAAAACTTATTTATATACATTCACTCTCCCTTCTTTAGCACACTTTTAAGACAACAAATTATCTACTCTCTTTGCTGAGCTTTTAATAAAGTCTATTGTATCGATAGGTAAGTCATGCATCAAATGATATAGCAGCAGTTTCTTGTAATGACCTTTTAATATTCCCCAGTAGAACTCATTTCCATTAAACTATGGACTGTAAGGTACGTTGAACACTGGCGTTATTCTAAGTTGTTCATAACTCTTCCTTGTTTCTTTGGTCTTATGAACAGAAAGATTATCAACGAATAGTATAATCTCTTATTCAGGGTACTTCTCTCTCAGCTGTTCTAAGAACTTTATATACTACTCTGTCTTAATAGAGCGAGGATGAATAAGATAAGTTTCTAAACCAGTATCCTCGCTAATTCCTCCAAGAATAGCCATTGTTTATACCTTGACTTTCTAATCATATACTTCTATGTTGCTATGCCTCTTATACCAAGACTTCTAGATGTAAGTGTTGAATGTAAACACAGCATCGTCAGCATGAATAAACTTAATATTACTCTATTAGGCTATCTGCATTTGATTATAAATATGATTAAAGTTATTGTTGTAAAATGGCAGAGTGAAATCAATCACTCTCTTGAAACAATTAACACCTTTGTAAAATATACCATTTCGTTTATAAATGTTTGCAACAGACTATGCAGATATCTTCAACTCAGGGAATTGGCGGTGAAACATAGTAGCTCGTTGGTCGAGAAAGAAGTGAGCACAATACTTCAAAGTTTAATAATTAAAAAGTTAGTCAATATGCTTTAAGGAAACTTTGACTTCCTCTTAGGCATAGAATTCAGCTATTATTGCTTAAATTATACTGCTATAAGACAATGGGATCGAACAGTTGATGGACTTCGCTTTAAGAGCAGTGTAATAGACTTATAGTACAGTACTGGTTTGACTTATACACTGTATATATCACATCCATATCGCAGTTTAAACACTAAATCTATATACTCTTCATCATAAATAGACCCCAAAAGCTTGCTATTTTTGTCTCGCATTTAATTAATAACCCCAACCCCTAGCAAATTCCCTACAAATCAAAGCACTTATAAACCTCATTAAGGGGTTTTGGGGTTTTGAATGCATTATTCCTTGCTTATTCGGTAAATTACAAAACCGATTGAGTTTTGTTTAATTTATCTTTCAAATTTTGTTCAAGATTAAAGAGTTTATCTAAATTGCTTTATGAATTTTACTCAAAATTTTAGAGTATTTCTTTTTCTTTTTGAATTAAATAATTCTTTCAGTTCTAGAATATAAATTTTGCTTCATTTGTTTGTTTTAAACATTCCACTTAATTTTAAGTTTTATTTTTGGTGTTCGGTTTTATGCAATACTTAAGTTTTTAATCAGCAATTTATTACATTTCTTTTTTTTAGTCAGCTCACTATTCGAAAGCGAAACAGCTTTATTCAAATTAAGCTCTAATTAATATCTTAAATATTTGCAATAAATTATAGCCAATTTTAAGAGAAATTATAAAGTAATCAAGATTATTGGATGTCTTAATTATAAAAACATTCTCAACTCAAGGTATTATAATTTAATGTGATCCGAGTATTAAATATACGGTCATTAAATTTTAATATTGATTATGAATTTTTGAATTTAAATAAAATAAAGGAATTTATGATATAACAAATTATATTTATAATATTCCAGATTACATTAAAAATGGATAAATTGATAGAAAGCCTAAAACATCAACTCTCTAGAATTATGATACGTTTTATCACAAACAACTATATTTTAAGTGATAAGTTAAGATATTTGCACTTATAATTTACTACATCTACATGAAATAAATAAGTATTAGCAATTATTATCAAATTTTTACATACATTATGAGAATTATGTTCTTCAAACAGCGTTAGCTAAATTTCCTACAAAAACAGTAGGTATATTTCATTTTCATCATAGATTTTAAAACCTAATTAAAACGTCAGATTCAAACCTCTATCATAAATAAGAGTTGATTTAAGAATTCTTAAAATCTAAAATAGCAAAGTATGTATATGTAAAAATAAGTTGCATTTTACTACTGGCCTATTACATAATGTCTATATTAATTTGTAGTTTGACACTCATTAATCATAAAATTCAATATACAACATGTAATACATGACAATTTTTTTAGGTTTATGTTTCTCATATTTCCTGAAGTTTCGTATTTTATTAATGTTAAATTTGGAACTTTTAAATTAGATGTATATTACCCTTTTTTCTTTAAGAATCAAGAGTTGGAGAAGTTAGCCGGCAGTACTAACTTGTTTTTTGTTGTACTAATGGTTTAGCGTTTAGTTAGACCAAGCATGTTGTATTAACAGTGTCAAGGTTGAGACTCTAATCTTCAGTTTTTTTCCAATTTTTTTTCTTTATTCTCATCTTCTTCATCATCCGTAGTTGTTCCGCCCGAGATCCCCTCCCCCACCCCTCCCCCACCTCCCGGTCGACCGAGACCCCCTCCCCGCCCCCTCCCCCACCCTCCACCCCCTAAAATACCCCATTTCATATCAAATTTTGTACCTAGAGGGTCTAAATCGATTTCCTTCTTGACATCTCGACATCATAAACCTTATTTTATATATAAAATTACATAAAATTTTCAAAATTCTTTATTTCAATGTTAGTGCCTTATATGATATAAATTTTATGATTTTATAAGTTTCACTATCTTTGTCAACCATTTTTACACTTTCTCAATAAAATATAAATTAAAAAAACTTTTCTATTGAATAATATGAGAATTTTATTTCTAAATAAAATTTATATACTATAATATACAAAATTTATTTTAATATTTTTTACCCCTTAAATCAACTTCATTCGACATAATTCGAAGAAAAAATCTGATTAATTTTTTAAGTTTTTAATTTTCGATAATTTATAAAAAATCATGAAAAATTTATTAATCAAAATGCGAAAATTAAAAACTTAAAAAATTAATCAGATTTTTTCTTCGAATTATGTCGAATGAAGTTGATTTAAGGGGTAAAAAAATATTAAAATAAAATTTGTATATTATAGTATATAAATTTTATTAAGAAATCAAATTCTCATATTATTCAATAGATAAGTTTTTTTAATTTATATTTTATTGAGAAAGTGTAAAAATGGTTGACAAAGATAGTGAAACTTATAAAATCATAAAATTTATATCATATAAGGCACTAACATTGAAATAAAGAATTTTGAAAATTTTATGTAATTTTATATATAAAATAAGGCTTATGATGTCGAGATGTCAAGAAGGAAATCGATTTAGACCCTCTAGGTACAAAATTTGATATGAAATGGGGTATTTTAGGAGGTGGGGGAGGGGGCGGGGAGGGGGTCTCGGTCGACCGGGAGGTGGGGGAGGGGTGGGGGAGGGGATCTCGGGCGGAACACGTAGTCTTCTTAAATACTCAGATTGCATTGCATTATCTAATAAATCATATTGTAGCAATGATTTAGGTGATCGACAAAAACTCTCAGAACAGATTGCTTTAATTTCTTCTAAAAATAACTAACTCAATGATTAATTGGGATGAATGGAGCATTTTTATATTTCTTAGTCAGCAAAATCATTGAGAATTTGTGAAAGGCTGACTTTCTTGATTCTGTGTGAGACTAATATACCAAGAGAGTGAATAATTATTGAACAGTTATTGCAAAGGGCTATTTATCCGCAATCCATGCAGCTTACTTCACTTTTCTTTCTAGCTCATCTTTAACAATATTGAGCCTGATCTTTCTCTTAATTTCCTTGGCCTTGTAATAGAGCTAATTCTTTAAGCTGTTCTATAAAACTGAATGCAAAATCTTGATGAGTTTAATGTTTTCTTCTATGTTGATTTTAGCTTATTTGATTCAATAAATCATAATTATCATTAGAGATAAACATGTGGCTTGAGCTCTGTGAATACCTTACTGAATTTTATTGTGAGATTTTCGTTTAAATTTCTGGAGAATTCTCATCTAAGCTTTCTTAAGTATAATTGAGTAGTTCTTTCTTTGATTCTTTAGTAATCATATTTTTATATATTGATTGCAATAAGGGCAAGTAATTTTAACTATTCTGTGAAACAATTTTGTCAATTATTCAATTTCAATTATTGAAAATGAAATTCCTCATAAATAGGATTTCCTTAGTGAATTACTGTTGTGTTACTATCAATACAACCATATATTAGAATCTAAACAACGAGGAGTTTTCAGGGTTAATAAAATTGGTAGTATTCAGCCTCTTAAATGATTTATGGGCCAGTAGTGAACTATTCAACATCAAAGGGTTTGATAAAGATAAAATTATTTTTAGACTATGAATACAAGTAGTTGAAAGTATATACCTAGTCAAATCCTAAGGGAGAAATATATTCAGAGATCTCAGAACTTGGTCTAAACTCAGCAGCACAAAACATAACTATGAGAAGCATAATGCAACGCTAAGAATATCATTTGCCTTCGATTTGATGCCTTAAACAGGTTACATTTAATAAAATACCAAATAAAATTAGTAGCATTATTTGTATATTCAATAATATTAAGGACTTATGGAATTAAGGGAAATAATAAATAATAACTATAAATTTTCATATTAAGTACCTAAAACAAACATTCAAATTATTTAAGTTTTATAATGTCACAATCAAATATATCCATCTATGATGCATTGTGGGAAAACGGTAAGGACTCTTGTGTCGTTATTGCTACTCTTTTACGCTAAGTACCTATTTAAAGAGACTCATAACAGAATGAGCAACGTCAAATTTCTTTATCATATTTTTTATTTTTAGAGTTTTCGTCAAACCCTCATTTTTGTTTATTTATATAATATATAATTATAATTATTCTGGAAGTAGCAAAATAAATAGCAAAATAAGCTAATTTAATTAATATTAAGCAATTTGAATTTAAATTAAAATAAGTATAAGTTTTATAGATAGTAATCAATGTATTGATTTATAATTATAAATTTTAGTGAAGTTTTTTAAGAAATAAAATCAATTATATTTTTTCTTATCGTATTCATTTTCGTACACATGTTCATCCTCGTCTTCATCAATTTTGCAATATGATCCACTCAAACATGGTCTGTTTGAACTGAGGTTTTGACTTTAGTACTGATTCCTAACTCCTTGATCTGCTTATTGATCAACATGATTTGAGTATAGTCTGGAGTGTTATAGGCTGATGCAGAGCTGTTTGCTCTGCCTCCATATCTGCTAAATCTATGAGGGTTTATGGGGCTAAGAGTGCTGAAATTTGTAGCACAGGGGCCCATAGGTGGGTTGTAAAACTAATTGTTATAGTTTGAACTGTTAAAATAATTGATATTGTCAGGATCGTTCAGTTTGACATAGTCATGAGCTAGGAGAACGTCACAAAGATCCTGGTTTTTCTTGTTGTATATTTGGAACAATTATAATCCGTCAAGCCAATCACATAAACTAGCACACGACTCACAAGAAGGGAAATCATAGAATTTAGTAATAAGTTCATGCAGACTTATTCTCTAGTTTGTTGTTTTAGACTTTGAGTTGTTTATTAGTTAAGTGAAAGGCCTGATTGAAGGCAAGTTGTTTAAATGAAATTTACGATAAGAGAATGCCTTAATTTTAATCTTATATAAAATTGGCAACTCACTTTCAATTATTAAAAATAAATATTATACGAAGAAAATGTTTAATATACTAATTCTTGCTTCTGTATTATGTAAAGCTGAGAGCTTAATAATAATATTAATAATGTAATCTGATAAATTTTTAAATAATTATATGAGCAAAAATGGTTTGAGATAATAAGTCTACATTGTTTCATCAATCTGTTATAACTCGATTTATTGAATTGGTAATTTTTTCAGCTCATTGGTATTCTTTAATTCTACAAATATCAAGTGACTAAATTATATATTAAGATGCTTCATTTTCAATTAGCCCTTTCACAAAAAAATCTAAATTATAAAGTTAATTTTAATTCTATTAATTACTGTCGATTCTGCCCATTTGAATGACAGTATTTAAAGCAATCTTGTTCTTTTGAAAAGATTTGACAGTATTTTTCACACTTAGTTGGTGTATGATCATGCAATTGGTACGGTGGACATCCACATTTAAAAGGACAGCTATTTAATGTCTTTTAATAACATTTATTCTTACTCAATGCCATCATTAAGAGTGCACATATAATTGTATTTTTATCAAAATTTTATTCTGAAGGTTTTCTAGAAATGACTGAGCTTGAAAACAAGCCTATTAAAAGTAGGTGTGTTAATGAAACTTAGTAAGTTCTTTTTATTTTATTATATACAATATCATTATTTATCTTAGAAGAGAATCTTATGCAATAAAAATGTTCTTATTTGAAGAGGAGCAACTAAAGAAATCTACATCATATACTTTAAAAAATTCTGGCGATGATTCAATAAAACAAGTCTAAGACACGTTACTTTGATAAAATTCTTGTTAATCAAAGAATACGACTCTTATTAAACAATCGAAATCTCAAAACGCATATGGAATTGTTAAATGCTGAATATCCTAAAAATTTAAAATTTTTAGTAAATCCCAATTTCATATTCTTGAAGACTAAAGATTTAACTTATTTTATTTATCTCTATAAAAGCTCTAAACTTATTTAGCCTCTTAAATCCAAGTTTGCCTACACTATATAATCTAGAACAAACAAGAACTATTTAGTAATTATTCCAAAAACTCAAATGTGCTCATTAAATACAAATATTTCAGGAATAACATCATTTAAACTTTTCTAGTGTTAGCTAAGCTTTAAATCTCACAAGAGATCATTTAATTTTCAACAAAAAATGTGCACTATATTAATTTACGAAGAAAGCTGAGTTAGAAGAACTAAATGAATAAGTATTCGCATAACTACAGGTTGTGCATGGTTTAAAGTTGGAAGTAGGCTTTTGAAATCAATAAGTTGAATATGAAGAAACTTTTAAAACAGAGTATTATAAAAGTGTTTCATATATCTAGCTGTTGCTTGATATGTTTTCAAATAATGAAGATTGATATATTATTATAGTCTTTCTTTCTTAGTTTACAAACTATTTTTACATTAGCCTTTTTAGATTAATTCAAAAAGACATTGTTGATTGAAAAAGATAGATAAATGAAGAAATATCCTGACATTTTTAATCCCCAGAAAGATTGATGTGAATTTGCATAAATTTTATCATTTGATATCTTGTTTTATTAAAGTAAAAAGCTAAATACATTAAGATGCACAACTCCAAGAAGTAATTCAAAGTCCACAAGACAAAAAACCTTGAAAAACTCTTTTTCTAATGGAAATCTTATTCAATGATAAATAAACAACATAAATTAGTTTCATAGTACGACTTCAAAATATAATGACATTAGAATTTCACAATACACAATATTGATACTCCTATAAAACTACATAAGACCATCAGATAAATAAGCAACTCTTGATTAAATAATAAAATTCTAAATTACAAAATGACTGCCGACTTTAAGTTATATTTCAGGCAACACAAGCAAAATCTATAATATAACTTCAAAATTTGAGAGCATAAAGGCAGTGAAATAATTTGAGTAACTCTTGAGAAATAGAAACCATTCACCTATTTTAAGAAATCCAAAATTATTCTAACACTATGAACTTAGCTACACCACAAGATTAAAGATAATCTTAGGAGATTTGTAAATTAAAATTCATAGAAAATTATCAAGGATTAAGGTGACACGATTATTGCAACATTTCATTTTGTGAATTCACTATGAATTATCAATCATAAATTTAAATCGAATTTGAATGTTTAGTATGCATTAATTTAAAATATATAAGAGAATATAAATATAATTAAGATCTTAAATTATCTATATTTAGCATAATTATTTTTATAAAAAATTAGAAAATTAATTAATACTTGCAAAATACTTATCTTAAAACCATTTAAATTTTAGGGAATAATGAAATATTTTGATTGTTTTTTAAAACTATAATTTAATATATATATAATTCATCTAATATATAGTTACAATTTTTATAATAACCGATACATCTTATATAATCTAAACAACTTCTTGGTTCTAAAAGATAAAGTCATGGTGCTATATATATGTCACCAAAAAGATATAAATCTCCTCAGCGAGACCTCAATAAATTGTATACATAAAATATCTAATAAATAATTAGGGTGATACAGCACTAACACCAGTCGATAAAGTTATAATAAATTCTCAAAATAATAATAATAAAAAAAGTAGTGTTTAACACAAAAGACTCTTGCCCACATCAAGCATGAAAAGTCTCCGTAGTGACTAAGAAATTAAGCTCAAAATAACTTAAAATTTGAATAAATTTCAAAAACACACAAGCTTAAAAATAATCATAAAATAGGAATATAACTAATAACAATGATGACTAATAGAAATAAGATCAATTTTCAATTAGGATTTTATGTTAATGCTAAGCAAATATATAGCATAACAAATGATAAAAGTTTCACTTAAAATCTTCAAATCCAAAATTCTGTAATATAAAAACAGCAAATTCTAAATAGTACTAGTACTATTTAATTCTAAGCTGAATAAGATACTTCTAAAATAAGTTCCAACAGGAATTTATTTATTTTAATTTTTCATTATTTTATGATTACACCTTATACAAAGAAAAATAGCATAAGATTCTATGAGTCTCATAGCTATAAAACAACCAAGTAAACTGGAAATAAGTAGCATAAAGTTCGACAACTAAACCTTAGGTAAGACAGTAAGTAAACTTAGAGGACTCTATTCGCACAAACTTCTTTATCTGTAATTAACCCATCTATGATTCAAGAGGTTTGTGCAATGTTCGATATTTTGATTAATAAAATAACCAAAAAATTCTGCTCAAAATTCAGGCAATTTAAACTCAGCATAATTAAGGGATAAGTTTGAGAAGGAATATCTCGATTAAATCTAATAGTAGCTGAATTTCAGTGATCCAAAAATAAGCACATAATATCGCAAAATGCCTAAAAAAAGACCTTTCACATCATAGCATAAAATACAGAATAAGAACCTTGAAAATTTACCATCACATTAAAAAATAATTTAGAATTTTGGCTTTAATATACACTAAGCTGATTCTTTTCTTTTGATGAGTATTATCACTCTTTACGATGCTAAATTATCAAAAATGTTAGCCAAGCTGTCAAACTCGATAGATACTCCTAATAAAATTCTTAATTTAAAGAATTTGACAGCTCTACAGATAAGAAAAATACCGTCTAGATAATTTGGATGAAGATTACATCATAGAAAATGAAGATAATTATAAAAAAGAGTCAGATCAAAACTATTAGAGAGCTTAGAATATAATTGATATACCACAGGTGATATTTTTTCATCAAATCAAGGAAGGGAAGGAGTACACACTGGTTTTAGACTTAGATGAAACATTAATTCACTATGAAATTGATGAATCTAAAAATAAAGGATTTTACTTGATAAGATCAGGTGCTTTAGTTCCTATATAAAAGGCAGCAATATTATGAAATTGTTGTTTTTACAGCTTCTCTACCAGAGTATGTTAATAAATAGAAAATTGATTGAGAATATTTACATTTATAACTTTATAAAATCTCAACATTAATGTCTTTATTAAGATTAAATATGCAGGTTGGATAATAAATAGCATAGACCCTAAATAAATGTAAAATGTATAACACACAGGCTATAAAAGCAGCATACCATTGTGCATATAGATTACACTTAAAAAGATGTAAATAAGCTTGGTAGGCCAATGAGTAAAATTATCATCGTTGATAACTTAGAAGAGAACTTCAAAGATGCTTCTTATTTCAATGGGTTGAAAGTCAAAACTTGAATTAGTAAATTTAATTCAACACTTCCTAAATCAGATTTGCAATTATTTCTATATTAAATTTGGATAGATGAAATGGATCATTAAGTTTTGGAATTTTACTAGGTCCATTCTAAAAATAAATTGCATAAGAAGTTGGAGTATGTAAGAATACTTTTTAGTAACTTCAAGCATTTATTAGAAAATTCACTCTCAGAGGGTACTAATTCCCTAAATTTTCTCAACTAGACTTAATTTAATTGTGAATTATATTATTATTCTATAAGAAGGTTTACTTTGAATTATTATATTTATATTGTCTGATCCATCTTGAGAATAATTTTTATAGAAAACAGAATTAAGATTAAAAGATAAGAATAAAATAAATAAAATGTCTTCACTAGTATTTAACTTTTTTATTAAAAGATACGGGGGAAACCATTAGCTGCTGACAGCGAAGCAATTATATGTTTATTGATATGCTGGATTTAAGTATCGAAGATTGAGTCTGCTCATTTAATGCAGCTCAAGTGAGACTAGATAAATGCGAATACTGTGGGTTTTGAGATAAATATTTTAAAACAACAAAATACACAGCAAGATAACTCTCAACTTGACTATTCATTCTTTGTGTTCATCTAGTTTTTTATATATTATATTTCATTATTAGAGATTGACATCAATTATGTTATTAATAGAACAATATTTAGGGAATTAGTCCGAAATCAAGTTTCCAATAGTCATACCATGCCAGAGATTTGATACTAAACATGAACACTTAAACTAGAGTCAAATTAATGGAACACTACAAGAATTCAGAGGTCGACCAGGAAAGTTGGCCCAACTCGCATAAAAATTGCTAGTCTAAATGATGAACATAAAATCAGACAATAATCATTAGGAAGTCATGATATCTCTAGAAATTAGAGACAATCACCTATTAAACTTCAATTCACAAGCCAAAATCAAAAATAGCAGCAAAAAGATTAAGCTAATTACACACAGGCATCTTTAATTCAGGATAAATAATCAACTAAAACTGATCATACAGATGATCAACATCCGAAAAATTAAACACACAGAGATATCTAATTGTAGAACTAAGAGCATTTTAAAGGATTTTAATTGAAACAGGTAGCAAATTAGCACAATAAAAGTCATGTAGTTTATATGGCAAGTGATATTAGTTCAATTGCTGTGACACCAGTTAAGATTGGAAATTAATGGGTAGTTAAAAATATATAACTTTTAAACTATAAAATCAAAAATAAAATTAAAATAAAAAGTAAATGCAGTAGCAATATTGCTAAAATAGATAAAAATAGGAAATTGTATAAATTAATCAAAAATCAAAAATATTAAATTAATTTTAACCAACTTTACACTTCGTTTGTATTCGAACACTTATAGCTGAATGTTTCAGAATTATTGAGATTTTAGTTGATATTCCTCATTTTAAAGCAGCAACTACAATTTTTGATTCTGATTCACTAGTTTAGTAACCATTAGCAACTTTTTCTATCTGATTCATTAAATCATTGACTGATATACAAATCTTAGCCAAAATTTCAATGATCGAGAGTGGAATCACCATAAATGGTAAATAACTCGTTGCTTGATGAGTGTTTCGTCAAATTTAGGACCTTATCGTATTCTCCATGTTTTAAAACCCCCAACTCAGCAACTTTCAAGTCCTGCTCGACTGTTTGAGCACCAAATTCGGCAGCTTTAGTGGAGGAGGAGACAAAATGACGATTTTAATGAGCGAAAATTAGAGAGGTTTTTGGATTTTTGGTTTGATTAGTTAAAATTAAAATTTAAAAGTGTGATATGTAATAAGGGGGCTTTTAATCAATAAATTTGACGATTCAAGTGCTGTCTATGGTTGTATTGGTCAGTTCTATTGCTCCAGCTCCTCAACTCATCATCATTCAGCTCAACTTCACACAAATCCATGCTTGATGGTGCTGCACCACTGCTTCACACTGAAAGCCCAAAGCTTGTTGACATCTGTCTTGGTCATTGCCTTCAGAATCTGCGAAAGCCTCTTCACCAGGTGGATCCTATGAAAAGTTAGGCCCAAAATACTTACTTGCTGTCTGCTTGCTCCTAGCGGAGGTGCCTCTTGATGTAGGAGAACAACTGCTCGATGGGGTTAAGCCAGGGTGAGTACTCTGCATTGAAGAGGACAGTGACCTTGAACTTCCTAGCAGTCTCCAGCACCTCTGAATACTTGTGAATGACTGCGTTGTCCATGAGCAGCACGATCTTTTTATGGGCGAGATCTTTGTCTGTGCGCAGCTGGCGCAGGGTGTGATAGAGGAAGTTCTCGAACAGCACGGCATCGAAGGCCCCCTCAATGATTTGGCTAGAGATCAGCTGGTCCTTGGTGATGGCTGCCACAAAGCTCATCTAAAATTGCTATCTCTTAGTGGATTTTTTGGAGATTGAGAGATTTCGAGCCAAGACCTCGTAAGACCCCAACCACTGGTTGACTTGCTGCTTCGCGATTGCGATGGGAGTATATGTGAATGATGGTAAGGGCTCAACTGGATCGACTACAGCTTGAGTTGCTTGATTACTCCCCTTAATGGACTTAGGGAACTTAGAATCATCTATAGAAGTGTCAATATCCATAGAATTTGCTTACTTTCTTGTCGATTCTCTGTGATTTAGCTGCTGCTTTGAGGCCTGATGGACAGCTGCAAGCGTCGAGGAGTGATGCCCGCCCAGTTTTCATTGTCATTCGCTCCCAATACCTCGCTGCCCTTGCGTTGAGTTGATTATAGTCTGAGACTGGCTAGGTTCTGGACCAATGGAGTGAGAACAGAAGCAGACTTTAGAGGGGTTTATGGTTAGCTGTTGGATTTCTTGGAAGAGCTCTATATTCTGATAGCGCAGAAGCGTTTCTGCAGGGATTTCTATTGAGCACTGCCCTCGGGGGCTTCCAGGATAGGTGACAGCTAAGTATACTTGTATTTATCGCTGCATTTGACAGGGGTGGTAGCGATGCTTTACTCCTTAACATCAAAGATATGCTGTCTCTAGGCGGAAGATTTCCTCAGTAACATTGGAAAGATCGATTTCGAGTATGGCCTTGAAACTTTTTGTGGAACAATTCCAGATCCACCCACTATTCGTGCAATATTGCCAATTTAGTCTTCTTAACTAACAATAGAACCATTTTCCTCTGAATTGATATCTCTCCAGCTGCTGATGACGCTGTATTCAAATAGTTAAGTAAAATCAGCAATACTTACCTAGAGGTTCCCAGAATTGCTTGGGGTCTCAGAATTTCAACTTTCAGGTCACTTTCATCTTGAATTGAAGATTAGTTTTTCAAAAATGGGGTATTCGGGGACTTCATTTTATCATACTTTCTGGCCCTTATTGATTATAGATGTGTTCGATTCGATGTTAGAGTAGCCAACCACCATCTCGCCATACTGGATGACATCGTCGGTGACGAGAATTTCAGTCTTACCAACAGCAAGGGCCAGAGAGGAGTCAACTTATTTGTTTTCATTGTGAAGGGCAGCTGAATTGAAACTCCATTGCTTTGTAGGCATGTAAACGCTCCTAAAATTCGATTCATCCACTGATATGATCACTGCGTCCTCCAAGAATAGCTGCGCGAGCACTCTTGACACCCAAAGCCTCTTCTCGTTGAAGGATGGGTCTCTATACTTCGCATTGGCTTTCTGGGCTTTGCCAAATCGTAAATGGAAACTTTCCTTGAGTACCTTTAATAGCATTGCAACGCTGGGCACTGTTAGGTTCTTATATTCTTAGTCCTTACTCTGCAATTCAAGCAAGTTATGATGCAGGCGCCAGCCAGTGATCTTGTAGATGCCTTGCTGTTCAAGTATAATAGCAATCGCCTTCAGCAACAGCAGGTTGCTCCGCGTATTTCTTCCTCCCATTCTTGAGCTTTTGTTTTGGATTCAGCACTCTGTGCTCCACCTCATACTTGAACTTCTCGATTGCTTTGTATACAAATGGTCGATCCACACCCATTTCAAGTGCTATATCCTTGGGTTTCATGCCCTCCACCTTGTATTGTTAAACCACTTAGATTTTCTTTAGCGCCAGCTTCGCATCTCGACGTTTCAGGTAAGGATTCTTGGAGGATCCATTCATTGGTTAATGGTTTGAGTATTCACGATTTGATAAATCGAAAACCCCACCCTGCTCTTTCATGAAGTCTTGCAGGCCTTACCACAGCTCATCGTTCTACTTTATCTGCAGGTTCTTATGCATTACATTAGAGTTTCTCTACCCTGTTTACTGTTATGGCTTTCTAATCATTCGAAGGTACTGCTCAAGGCCATAACATAGCTGGTTATCAGTTGCCAAACTTGAAATATCGACTACGATGATACTGCTCACTCAACATTGTCCAATGGCAGTCGTATGATTTGTCCACCCAGAATGCCCATCGTTGATGGCGGCACCTACCCATTGCTAAGGAGAGTACCTGAGGTGTAAGTGAGCTTCAATGGCTTAGGAATTGAGGGGAAGTTGGTGCCCACCACGACCGATGTCCACTTGAGTATAGTCTTCTACTATGGCTTCAGCGCACTCTGCTTGATTTCCTCTAACTCTTGATTGCAGAGAAACCCAAAGTTCAGAATCGACTGCGATGAAAAACTGTGTTGAGAGTGAGAATTAATAGACTATTCATCACTTCTAATATACTACGACAGCTATTCCGTGTAAGGAGGGGTTTTGGGGTTTTGAAATAAATTAAAATAGAAATATAAATACAACTATGCAATATTAAAATCAGCAGTGTATAGTAATGATTGCTGTTGATAGAGGTATGAATTATATGTGATTAAATATTTAACATGCTGAATTTAAACTTCAATATAACGAATTCACCTAAACTCACTCTCATTCGTAAATCCACTCCTCTTTATCACCCCTTACAATCAAGTAGGCAGTTGCATGCTCGAAGCAGTGAGATCCTGTCACTGTTCCCATGTTGAGGGCTTTCTTCATTCTTGCCAATCTGAGCTGCAGGTGGGGTGGTAGCAAGTTCTAAGGTTGAGTCTTGCGCTGACTAGTTCTCTTCGATACTTGACTCTTAAGATACTGTATAGTACCCTTGTGAATTTTAGTGTTTGGGTGAAGGAGGTGGCATATCAAATTCTCATATCTCTTTGCTATAGATAGTAGTTCCTCGCCTTTGCTGGTCCTGATGTGAAAGGCTCTAAGGGACTTGTTTTCATTTA
>ARYC01005755.1:0-50391 GCA_000711775.1 Oxytricha trifallax | reverse complement strand
CATCTGCACCTATTATAACAGAAGTTCATTTATTTCTTCCCAAACTTTCGATGTAAGCTCTCCAAACTTTTTTTCTATTAAGTTTTCAATCTAATTAAGTTTGGGAAATGTTGTATTACTCGGTATATGAGATAATTCTGACTCTGTGTTTTTTAAGTCAGATTATAGATACTGCATGTTCATTCCAATAGTATTGCATAAGTTTCCATTCTTTGACAGGGTTGGAGCCCTTTAACTTATCCTTGGAGTATCATCATTATCCTAACACCCCTTGATTGGGGTTGGCTTTGTAAGATTTTTTGTGCTATTTGTCTTCTTTTTATTTGCTGGAGAAAAGGATTTGCTATCTGACTTTCTTGAGTTAAGTTGAGCAAAAAGCCAGTTTTTATGCATATTAATTGTATTAGGCCCAAACTTCTTTTTTAGTTATATTTTAACATCTTTGTAGGTTTTTTTTTTCAAGCATGCCTTGCCTCTTCAAATAGTCCATTATCTTCTGCTTGGACTCTTGCTGCTTAAGTTCTTGGAGTTACTCTTCATTGAAGAAGTCTGCAGTGTAGCCAGAGATTTCATCACATTAAACCTCAGACGGAGGAGATTCAAGTTTTTATTTCTACTTATCTTTAGAAGTCTTACCCATTCCTTGAATTGATTACTTAAATTTAAAACCCGCTTAAATAGACTTTGATGCTGCTTTATTTAGCATTTGCTGAAACAAAACTTTATGCAGTATTTCACAATTTTTAGCACCTATATTAAAGAAACTTTTATAATTACTAATTTAAGACTGCTATTTTAAGTTTAAAATTTATTTTGCTAGTTTTTTAATATAGTGTTAGAATTTACAAAATTCTAACAAACTATAACACACTATTCAAAACTCTAACAATTTTCATTATTTGACAAAAACTAAAATACAGCAAATTATATTAACTAATATTCATATAAAATCTTGAAATTCTATAGAAATCTAGCTAACTTAACTACTTGGTTAGTTTAGGGATACTTTATAACTCTCCCAATTTAATAACAAACATATTTACTATTTGGTTGCTATAAAAAAACCATGAAAGATATAAAAACACTATGAGTTTCTGACTGTCCTAATTTGTACTAGGCAATATAGTACAATTAAACACTAATTTTTGATTTCAATTTTTAAACTTGTTTTACTCATAAACCCATTCATGGGGATTTTTTCACCACCATATGGTGAAATTTTCCCCTTTAGTCAAAATTTTAATTAAAATGATTTGCAAACTCTATTTTATTTATTAGAGACTTCATCGAAAAGTTAATTAGAAGTTTCTTTATAAAATTAGTAAATTTAGCTATTAAATTAATATACTTAAAATAGATAAACAATTAAATTCAACTTAGAAGAAGTAAAGCTCAAATCTTAAAATTATTGTTCTATTGAATAGGCTATTAATTCAAAAGGTTGCCTTCTTCATCATTTGACTCCTCCATCGTGGAGTTGCATGACTAATTACTTATAGTTGACAAGTTCCTCAATTTATCCCCGCAAATCATTCATTTCATCTCTCACTCGTTAGTTTTGTTCCATAAATTTATGTTTTGACTTAGAGCTAGGATTTTGACCAGACTTTTATTCTTCCTAATCAACTCAACTTGCCTGGATTTTCTTTTTGTGCTTTGTTTCAACAAGAATGCTGACCTTCCCTTATAATTTAAAGGGAAGTTATGATTTTTATTTTACTTACCACTGTAACTTATAGAATTGTTGACAGCATCTAAGAACTAGGGCTTCATGTGTACAATGTTATTCTATGAGTTATCAAGCCTAGCTCTTCTTTATTCCTTAGCACTTTAAATCATTTTATTGATTCCTTCTGTGTCTAAAGTCAGTAGAATATCAGTAATCCATTTCTTGTCTAAATGAAGCCAATACATTTAATCGGGTAAGTACTTCAAAATTGAAGGTTGGTCCTCAGCATACTATAAAAAATAGTCTGCAGTAAATCCCTCAATCTGAGAAATTGCTGATAGTATCACATCACTTCTTTTCAAAAACTATAAAAAAGTCAAACAAAGTATAGTACCTCCTTCTACCCTGTAAGAATGCTTCGGAAAAAGTATAAATTTGAACAATTGAGTTTAGGAAGATATGCCCCACACTCTTAAGTCAGGAAATCGAAGATTTCTTTTTTTTATCCTATTTTCAATCTAACCTCACTCACATGAACCCCATGTAAATTATAATTTATTCTCTCTTATTGATTATCGATACTTTTAATATTAATAAATATAAAAAGAATAATTGTGAAATTTAATTATTCGTTAGACTTTGTTATAGTTTTAATTTTATTTAAAACTGCAATTACTATAACCATAAAATTATTATTCTATATATAGTAATAACTTTAAAATAAACTTAATAGAAATCAAAATAAACTATGGAGGGGGTGAATCTATAAAATTTTAAGTAATCTGACATCAGATAATTTTTGCATTAAGGACGCTGGGAGGGATCATCATCAGATGAGGACGATGAACTTTCATAATAAAATATAGCAAATAATGATGATCATTAGATGAATTAGTCTACTGCAAAACATCTTGCATGGTGATACCTGGTGACCTTCAAATTAATGATTATAAGTTAATTTCTCTAACAAACTCTTACATACAAAATTTAGAATCAAAAGTATTAAAAAAATCGAAAACAAATTATATAATACCTAAATAATCGATCCTAAAAGACTATTGAGTACTGTTGAGGGGGGAAATAATTAACTAAGTGCCTTAAGTGATGAGTAAATTAATACATCCTTATCAATAGTTGATAAACTTGCCTCAAATAGATTGGTTATCGGCAAATAAAAAAACTCTAACTAATTAGAAATAGTTTCAAAATAAAGTCCACTTATTAAGTTTGATTGAGACATCAAATATAAAGTGGTTGAAAATATTGTAAGGAAGTTAATATGTTATTATTAACCCCCTTTTTTTATTTTTAGAGTTGTTAACATTCCATTACACAAAGCAATGCTAATCAATGTGCTTCCTGTCTTTAAAAGCTTATCAGAAATTTATATCATAAACATGGGTGCTCAAAAAAACAATTAATGAAGAGATTTAAGATTAATATCTCCAATGTTAACTCAGCTATTGGAAGTAAGACAAAACCATATAAAAATGAAAAAGTTTTGAACATTTGAAAAAATACTAAATAAAACTTATAGAGAATGCTGTTCGTTGCATGTCTTAAAATTCTCAATAAATAATATCAGCAAAATAAATCCAAAATTATTTGTTAGTAAAATTAAACCTTTAAGTACCGCTATAAAGAATTAGAACGATAGCAAAGAAAAATATTGGATTTACATACAAGAAGGTTTATCATATTGATAAAAGATCAAACAGTATAGAATGTTTGAAATAGAGACAAATTGCAGCTAGACAATATATAAATTATTTAAACTAAAGCTAGCTAATAATAAACATTGATGAGAGTAGCATGTAAAGTCAAAGCTATTTGAGGAAAGCATGGAGTAAGAAGGGTACTAGAAATTACAATGATTAGCTAATCAGATATTATGGAGTTAACTTGATTGCAGCTGGGTTTAGTGATGGCAGGATTTTGTATACTTTGAGTATTGGAAAAAACAATTCAACAACTTTCCTTTATTTCATACTCCAAGTCATTGACTACTTAGACTAAAACTCTGATTAATGGAGGATGAATACTGTATTTCTACTCGACAATGCAACATATCATAAAAGTGTTGTGACAATGCAAAAGCTAAGACTCTACTAAATATCTGTTTTATATTTGGGCCCCTATCAATTTACAATGGCCCCGATTGAGAACTTTTTGCAGTCATTAAGAAAGATTAAAACCTATTACCTAATCTTAAAATAAGGAAGATTTTATGAAGGCATTATAAAATAATATCCAAAGCAGAGACTTTTCTTGGATAAAAAATTGCTATTTTAGTTGCCTCAAATATGCCAAATAGGCAATATTGCAATAAAAAATTTGAAACCTATTGTAGGAAATACACAAGCTACCTTCAATCGAAGAAATAATTTCAAATTTAAATATAAATAAACATAAGAGTAATATAGTTTATAAATTAAAAGATTGAAATACTTAAAATTGATATAGAACTTAAACTCTATTAAGTGATAAACATTTCATTAATTTTCATTATAATTTATTAAAAATATTATAAGTTTTATTTTTTAATGTTAAAGTTTTTTAATTAAATTAATTATCAATATAAATTTTTTATCATCATTTCCTTATCTTTATCAACTTCATTGCCTACATGCACAGTAAATGCCTTATTAGAATCTGACCTTGTAAATATTTCTAGTCTATACTATCCCGGGAAAAGATTGTCTATGATATCCCAAAAGTCTTGTGGCTTTTAGGAATGTGCAAGTCTCTCAACCAGAATTATTTCAGGAATTTAATTAATTTTTTCATTATCAACTCTACCTTTGACACCAATGAGACAATACTCTTTTGAGTATTCAATTTTTTTGCTGTTAATGAGGTTTCCTTTTGATGTGAGCTTAACCCAAACCAGAGTCTTTATTATGACATAGCCATTATTTCTTAGGTGATTAGCTCCTTCTATCTAAGTATTACAAAGTGTCCAATAAAAGATGACTCCTTCCTGCTGCATCATTGAAAGGGGTATCTATCTCAATCTATGGTTTGGTAAATATTAGTAAGGCTATGATTTCTGGCCCTTCCATGGATTATCTTCAACAACAACTGAAAAAAGTGAGCCAGTTAATCTTAGCATTATCTGTGCAAATTAAGCCAAAAGTCATCATTTCTTACATCAACTCGTAATTTTATTGGTTATCCTTAAGTCATTCTCAACTTAAATTTGTCCTCCCATGCTTTGCAAATATGACCTCCTTTTACTTCGAATATATGTTTTGGAATTTATAGTTCATTTAATTTTGGGTCGTTGTCATACTTAAAATCTTCATTTAAAAGTAGCTGCAAGTCTCAAGTATTTTTTGTTCGCTTAAATACTACTTCCCAGGAATTAAAGTTTAATCAACATATTTACATTGAGCCATATGTCTTTGGCAGTGATCTGACTAACTTGAAATGTGCTAACATCCTATGCACTCTAGTTTTTACAGGAGTTCTTCAGCTCTTTGAATTCTATGTAGTTTTTTGCATAAGTATGGTTTACTCCAGTGATTTGCTCTAGACTTAAAGTTTTTGAATATTTTATTGCAGTAATTGCAGTCGAAACTTTCTGATGATTTTGGACCATTAGTTGCTAACTCTTCAAGTTACTGAAACAACTTCTTATACTATTTGCTGTTTTCCATTATAGTTTATTGAGATTTGTGTTTATTATTATTGTAGAATTGGATGATTCTTTGTAGTTATTTAATATTTCTGAATATTCAGAGCTTGAACATTTGTTTTTGTGATAAAATGAGAAACAGTAAAGGAAACTTAATTCATCAAGTTTAGTTAAGATAAAAAAAACGAGGGGATTTTTTCACCACTACATGGTGAAATTTTCCCCATAAATGAATATTCAAGTTTTTACACCTTGTCATTTACCAACTCTGACTTACAATCAATGTTATGAAGTTTATTTCGGCAAGAACATATTTTAAATTTTGGTCAGCAATTGGTTTCTTTTTCTTCAGAATTTTTAATCTATAATTCTAACCAACTAAATTACTAAAAAAGACTTTTATAAATTAAATTTCATGAATTTAAAATTTTTATGTAAATAATTGATAATGATGATGATTTATGGGTGTAACTATCCTTGCAACCAGACAACTAGAAGTACTTAATCAACGACTACCAGCCCTTCAAAAATTGCAAACAATATTTGAAAACACTCCTCACATTTAAAGCTAGAAAATCCTAGCTTGTGACTGATTTTTGTAATTTATCATATCTTTAATTTATGCTTTAATTATAGAACCAAGAAGGATTCATGATGGAGTGCTGCAAACAGTATAGTTTGTTATTGATTTATCTGGTAGAAAAATTAAAATTTTGGTTTAAAGTTTTCTGGCTCATCTGTTGCATAAGCAATCATCCTATAAAATTATAATAAATCACAATATAAGAGTAAATATTATTGTCATTATTCAAATATCATTGGACAACCACAATCAATAGCCAAAACTTAAATGTCAACATCAAATTAAAACAATAGCATTATAAATTCTTTCTAGTTCATTGAAGATAACAAAGATAAAATAACACTTCCTTATTGTAAATAAAAACTGTCATTTGTAAATTACACTGATATTGAATAGAGAGATAATTTGATTATCGAGTAAATTGAGAAAGCCTAATAGTTTAATTTTTTTTTCAAAAGAAAAACTGCTTAATATTTATTATATATTTAGAATATAATATAAAATAATGATTGGTATTTCTCACTATCCAAGTTATTGACAGGTGGAGAGTAAAATTACACAAAACTGCTGCAACTTCTATTCTATAACTTCCCCTAACAAGAGAGTAATAATAATCTGGAGAGTACTATTAACACTAAAAGTCAAAAT
The DNA here is from genome assembly GCA_000711775.1 of Oxytricha trifallax. Lineage (NCBI taxonomy): Eukaryota > Ciliophora > Spirotrichea > Sporadotrichida > Oxytrichidae > Oxytricha > Oxytricha trifallax. The sequence continues at coordinate 43,854 of ARYC01005755.1, read as the reverse complement.
ACAAATCAAAAAAAGTAAGTTGAGCTAATGACAAGCAAATTAACCCAGAATTTTTGTGAATAAACCCCAGCTAATAATGAATAAAAATTAAATCTTCAAATCGTTAAGAAAATTCTCTATATTTCAAGACAGAAAATTATGCCACTTTTGATGCGAAAAGCCAACTCTAGCCTTCATGGTGTCAGTTTGCTTTATTTAATTGAAGAATTAAATAAGGGAGGTTGTAACGCTTTACGACAATTCCTTGAACTACCATTTTTAAATCCTAAATAGTTAATGATAAGATGGGTTAATCATTTACTCAGATCTTTCGATAAATTAAAACTGGAACATAAGCTCGAGAGCAATTTTAGAAATAAGTTTGTGGCAGAAAAAAGTTCAATCATAATACTCGAAAGTGAAATAGGGTTTAATAGCAATCATTCTCCAGTCACACTAGGTAAAAGAATAAGTATGACTTAAAACGGTGTAACAACCAAAGTTTAAAATTATAGCTTAATATCTAAAAAAGCCAATTTATAAGACTCTACCAAGAAGTAAAAATAGCTAAAGTAGTAAAATATAATTTACATAAAACGTTTAGCTTCTTAGAACACAAACTAGAAGTAAAGCCATTAGAATCTAAAAACCAAGTCAACAAATTCAGGTTTGGCCAGTTGAGCAAGACTTAATTTAATCTAAACAATGATTTAAGTTGCTTCGATCATGACTTTGAAATAACTAATGGATTTTAACCAACTCAGGATTCTTACTAAAGATTGATAGTAATATTGCGCTTTTTCTCGCCACAATTTTTTTGCGACAAGTTTGATATTGACTTTAGACATAACTCTAATTTTATTCAGAATTTACATAATATTGAAGATTTCTACTATAATCAAAAGAGATGAATGAAATTTTGGCTTTCTCAAATAACTTACTTGGATTTGCTTGAGATCAACAATTAATATATATAATATTATATAATGAACAATATGTCATAAGATGAGATAGAGACCCGCATTTCAACTCTAAAATCTCAACGCCAAGAACTCACTGTAGCCTTCGCTTTTATCTATGATAGTGATAAAATCTACTTTTAAATAAAAGAGAAAATGCTTCTAGATAAATTAAACTACACTATTCCATATGCAATCGTTGCTAGACTGATGAATATTTTGGAAAGAAATGAATCTCCTCTATTGAGTGACATAGAGAAATCCATAACAAACCTCAAAAAACAATTTCTCTTTTAAATTTTAACATTCAGATAAACTAGTTAAGGAGTTCAGTGGTTATAATAAATAGAGGATGTGATTAAAAAATACATAAACCCAATCCGTAGTTACTTGAACACATTCAAAGACAAAAAAGACTTATTAACCTATTTCGGCATGTGGAGATCCATTAAGAGTATAGGCTTTACGACTTTAGTAGTTTAGATGTATAGAAAATATTTAAATTTAAATATTGAAGTTAAAAGACGAAAATGTGGCTACTAAACCTAGTGGAGTAGGAATAATTAATGGAGAGTATGATAACTGTGGTAGTCTTGGATTTTTTGGCTTTAATGAAAAATTGGATGGTATTGATTATGAGTCTGAGTTGCTCATTAAGAAGATCAAAAGTGAGATAGAATACACCGTTTTCAGTAGTAAGAGAGGAGTATCATCTAAATAAGTTTTATTAATAATCTTCATAATATAATATAGTATAATATTATTTTATGATTAAACTCAAAGAATAAGATCAAAATCTAGTGTAGTGAAATAAATCTACGATATCTACCAAAATGTATACATTAAAATCGAATAATATAGAGAAAAATACCAAACCAATAATTTGATAATAGAACTTATAGTAATCTATTAAAATATTAAATTGTGAATTTTAATCTTATTCAGGCAGACTCCTAGTGAGTTCGTGAATAAATTGACTAAATAATCTCCGTTCTTTTATGATGAAGGTGTCTAGAATGTCAATAAAATGTTGTCAAAAGAGAAAACTCAAGTGCATGTAGAGATTTAATTTATATTTAGAATAGATTATTTCTTATTTATAATTATGTTGAAGCTTATTTAACTAAGTACTAACTGAGCGAATCATTTAAGCAGATTCTTATACACAACTAGCTTATTAAGAGATATTTCGCCAAAAAACTTCTCTCCAGGATTAAAATGATAATTTAAATTAATTCATTTTGATTCATTGAATTACAATATCTTAAAATAATTTAATTAAATATGATGAAAGATGACTTCAGAGCATTTTTGGACCATTATTTTAACTCTTTGTTTGGCCTGTTTGCCTTCTATCTCCATGACTAAGCCCTAACCCAAACATAGCACATAAAATATAAGCACTTCTGCATCTAAGTTAAAGCAGTCAAAACCCCAAAACCCCTTAATGAGGTTTATAAGTGCTTTGATTTGTAGGGAATTTGTTAGGGGTTGGGGCTATTAATTAAATGCGAACTAAAATAGCTAGCTTTTGGGGTCTATTTATGCTGAAGAGTATATAGATTTAGTGTTTAAACTGCGATATGGATGTGATATATACAGTGAATAAGTCAAACCGGTACTGAACTATAAGTCTATTGCACTGCTCTTAAAGCGAAGTCCATCAACTGTTCGATCCCACTGTCTTATAGCCGTATAGCTAAAGCAATAATAGCTGAATTCTATGCCTAAGAGGAAGTGAAAGTTTCTATAAAAGCATATTGACTATCTTATTAATGATAAAACTTTGAAGTATTGGGCTCACTTCTCTCTCGACTAACGAGCTACTATGTTTCATTGCCAGTTCCCTGAGTTGAAGATCTCTGCATAGTCTGTTGCTAACATTTATAAACGAAATGGTATATCTTACAAAGGTGTTAATCGTATCAAGAGAGTGATTGATTTCACTCTGCCATTTTGCAACAATAACTTAAATTATATTTATAATTAAATGCAGAGAGCCTAATAGAGTAATATTAAGTTTATTCATGCTGACGAGGCTGTGTTTACCTTCAACACTTTCATCTAGAAGTCTTGGTATAAGAGGCATAGTAATAGAGAAGTATATGACTAGAAAGTCAAGGTATAAACGATGGCAATTCTTGGAGGAATTAGTGAGGATACTGGTTTAGAAACTTATGTTATTCATTCTTGCTCAATTAAGACAGAGCAATATATTAAGTTCTTAGAACAGTTGAGAGAGAAGTACCTGAATAAGAGATTATTCTGTTTGTTGATAATTTTTCTGTTCATAAGACTAAAGATACAAGGAAGAGTTATGAACAACTTAGAATAACGCCAGTGTTTAACGTACCTTACAGTCCATAGTTTAATGGAATTGAGTTCTACTGGGGTATATTAAAAGGTCATTACAAGAAACTGCTGCTCTACCACTTGATGCATGACCTACCTATCGATACAGTAGACTTTATTAAAAGCTCAGCGAAGAGAGTAGATAATTAATTGGTTTAAAAGTGTGCTAAAGAAGGGAGAGTGAATGTATATAAATAAGTTTTGTAGTTAAGTTAATGAATATAAGTCACATTTAAAATTCTTTTGAGGGAGCTTGCTTCTCTTTCTTTTCTTCTATTTCTTGCTTCCCTCCTCCTATGTTTCTTCTCTTGCTGCCATCCTGCATCTATGTTCATTGACTCTGGAGGCTAAATATTTGAATAAAGTTTCTTGTTAACTTCATACTTTGTCTGCGACTTTCGCTCTCTGTGAAGCTTGCTCTATTCCTTCATCAAGAAGATTCCAGTGCCAGATTTTTCTAAAGAGTTAAGCTGCAAATCTTACTTGAAATATATGGGTGCTTCTGCAACTCTGATAGCCAGTTCTCACTTATCTTTATCCCTTGTTTGTCCTTATCTTCTGAAGAGATGCTGTACCTTTTCTTATGAGATTCTTGAATAATTTTCTTTCAAGTAATCACCTTTAATTGTTGCAAGTATGCCAAAGAAATAGTTTCTTTCAGGCAGTTTATTTGACAATTGTTTCTTAGTAGGCAAGTACAGCGAAACCTCTGGGTCGTTCATAGCATCATCATATAAGTTAGTCACTGAGATTTCTGGATAGTTTGGAATCTCCTGCAAGCTTTACATCTTAAGTTTTAAATGCTTTCTTCTCTTCGCAGAGTATCGCCCTTAGAAATGAAATTTTGGAACCTTCCATCGTTGGCAAGAACAAACCAACTACATATTCAAGATGAGTTACTATGAGTTCATTACCTTGCTGCACCAGGTAGCGGTGCAAATCCTCCTTGCTACTAAATCACTGAATTAATTCTTGTGCTTGCACTCTTTTCATTACATCATTCATTGACTCCATCTTGTTTACAGATCTAAGAAATGATATTCAAACTTAAGTTTATTGATTTCAATTATATACCTCTGTAAAACTTACTATTAAGTAAGGGCATCCTATAGGAGGTCAACCTCTTAGAAGAATATGGAGAAGGTTTTGAGAACTGGTTTCAAACTTGAGAGATTGATATTAATTTCTACTGTTATAGTTCCATATTTTTAAATTTAAATTGGTACGTACTTAATTAGGAGCAACTCCTAAAATGCTAGTTATTAATTAGGAGCATTAATTAAAGCTAGTACTTAATTAGGAGCACCCTAATTTTAATCATAAAATCACAAAATACCTCCTAAAGCAGTACGTACTTAATTAGGTGCACCTCCTAAATCGGTACGTACTGTAATAAACTTATTATTGATAGAAATAATGGTTACTTTCTCTCCCATATTTACAGCTGGATCGTCTCTTACTGCTCATTATTCTCCTCTAATACTCTTAAAACTTCCCTTGAAACTTGTATGCCTGCAAACCTCTCATATAAGCTCTCAGTTATAGAGGCAGTTTTATAATTTTAAATTCAAATTTAAATATGAGCGCTAGCATTTTAAGAAAAACAATAGCACTTCCATCAAATTAAATGAGACTTACCTTTGGCAGCAATAAAAAATGTGACAGCTGTGAGATGAACTCTATAAGGAACTACCAGAGCTATCACTTGAGGTCTCTGTTATTAAAATAGAAATTAATAATATGAAATAAATGGAAAATAAGTGTGTGGGAGACAGAGAGGAGGAGAAAGTTAGAAATTAAGTTTCAATGCAAGCAGAGGAAGTTGAAGTATATTTTTGTGAGCTGTGTGAAGAGATTTTGCTCACTAGTTGGTACAGGTATATGAAGGTTCATAAGGAAGCTAAGCTTACTGTATACTTAAAGCATGACAAAGTTTATGGAAAGTATGATTTGTTTGAGTGCCTTAAGCAGTACTCTCACACGAGAGACTTAAAGAAGTATCTTTTAAAAGCCCACAATAAATAAATAGAAGTTGAAGATTGAGACACTCATCTAATTTTGCTCAACAAAAGAAAAGCAAGGGAGCCTCTTTAAGTTGCTTAGCTTTAACAAGCAAGTGAATCAGAGTATGTGAGGATTGCACGCAACCTCTTAGCATCAGAGGTCTCTAAAATTATGATTAAAATATAATAGAAGAAAATTCCAGTACTTTCATATATTGATTTAGATACTTCTCTCTAAAGCTACCTAATTCTAGAGGATTCCTATGACAAGAAAGTTATTAAGGATCATCAGTATGCTTACAAGGTATATCCTTTCAACTATCTCTTTAGTGATGATAAGTATTAAATGGAGTTTACTAATGAGTATTAATTACTCACTCAGGCTAAGTTTAAAGAGTGCAAATACTTAATAAAGCTAGATTCTGTTCTCCTAGCCAGAGATCATGTAGCTTTTAGACTACCACTCTTTGAAATGACACTCAGAGATTTCATATCTGATCAAAGAAATCATAGATAGCTTGTATTAATATCAACCTAAGCTATACAAGGTATCAAAGAGCTTTATAAGTTAGGCTTTGTTCACAGAGATCTCAAGCCTGAGAATATAATGTTGAACTTTTCACCAGTAATAGTAACAATTATTGATTTCAACAGAGCCTTAAGAGTGGAAGTATCAAGGCTTGGAAGTGTAATGGGAACTCCAGGATATTATCCGGAAAGGGAAGACTGGAGAGATGGAGACTAACAGTGGGATGTGTGGGCTTTAGCGGCAATAATAATAGAGTGTGATATGCCTCGCAACGATTACTACTCTACGAGGTGCGAGAAGGATGCAATGCAAAGAATAAAGCAATTTATTGACAAAACAAGAGTGTCTCAATCAATGAAGCAAATGGCAGAGTCAATATTAATAAAACCAAACTCAAGATCAGAAATATCAATAGAGTAGATAGAGTTGTGGTTAAGTAAGATAAACTTCAGACCTCTCCCCCATGATCCAAAAGTGCATTTTGAGTGATTAATTAAATACATTTACTATATATTTCACATTAGAGCCTATTAATAACCCAACCCCTAACAAATTCCCTACAAATCAAAGCACTTATAAACCTCATTAAGGGGTTTTGGGGTTTTGAGTGTACTTTAATTAATTTTATATATTATTTATAATTTACGGACTACTTAGGGATTTTAGTGCATTTTACACGCAAGAGCGTGGCTTAACTAAAAACAGTTTGAAATAGATTTCAGTTAATGTTTTAAGTTAGATCGGGATAGCGTAGTAAAAACAGATCAATTTAATAATCCCAGAAGTTAATTTAATATTCTATTGTTATGTGTATAAAGCCTGTTAAAGGGATATTAAATATTATTATAAAAGTTTAAACAACGGAAGAGTAAAGGATTTTCCAAACTATACCAAAAAATCAGTAAAGACTGCTTAAAACTCTTTAACTGTCTTTGTCTAAAACTTCTCTAACGAAAACAATCAAACTTCCTCAAACCTACCCATGTATTAATCTCCTTTCTCCAACAGCAACAGAAAAAACTCAAATAACAATTTATTGGGCAGTTCTGTTGACAGCTCATTTTCTTAACAATTAGTTAAGTAAAGGGCGTTTGACTCTCTTGTTTTCTTTGAATTTATAGAGTGTCACTATCTTGTTTCTTAGTATTTCAATCACATCTTATTATAATTAATAATTTTTTTCCATTAATTTTTTCACTTTTGAAATATTACAGCCGAGATTCATTCGTGAACCAAAACTAAAAATTAGCAGAATTCCTTGAGGGGCAAGTGTTCATGAATTAAAAAATTAAAACTCAAAATAAAGATTAAACTGTTCCACGACAGTTCTCATAAGAAGAATAATTAACAGTTTACAGAGTCATCAGTTTTATAAGAGAGACCATTTTGGAAACATTTAATAATTACTTTGAATTTAAATGAGAAAATAATTTATATAATATAATTTTACATCTTTTTGATTATTAATAATATTTTATTCTAAACTATTTTTATTCAATTAAATTAATTGAATCACAATTTATTATAATAAATTATTATTAAATTATAAATATGAGAAAAACGACACTCTTAGTTTTTTCCTCTATTTTAATAAGCCAAACATTAATTTTTCTTTAAAACAAGTAGTCATTTAAGATGACGAAATCATAGGGGAGAGAAGTGCACCGAAAAGAGCAAACAAAAATCAAAATAGATCTACTAAAATTAAAAGTCATACTTTAAAACATAGATTAGGCAATCATGATAAACTTATCAAGTATCTATTAGAATATTTTTCATAAAAATGGAATATAAAAGTTATTATTTTAAAGTTAGGTTTTAGTGGACCACTAGAGGTTCAGTGGAACTCCCACAAAATTCATAAGTATAATAGTAGGAGTGGATGTTGTCAACTTTTCATGAAGATATTTAATAAACCTGTGAGTAGTGTAAATTCTATCAGCTACACTTAGAAGACTTTGATCTCTTAACTTCAATCACCGTTTTTAAATTCTAAGAATTGCTTGAACGCTGCCTTGACTTTTATAGCTGCACCTCTGGCTCGTTGAAAAGTGTGCAATTTGAATTCATCTATTATTAACACTTGGCTTTAATTTAGAAGCACCAAAGAAAAGAGATAATTGACTGTAAATAAATTTTAAGAACTTGAAACTAAGAGCAAACAAGCTGGTGTTATAAATAAGGCACGACCAATTTCGATTGTTATAAGTATGATTCGCTGAGAAAAGAGCTAAAAGAGAGAGAGATAGCATCAGTCAATGAAGGTGAAGAAAAGATGAAGAGTCATAAGAAGGATTGAGCTTCTTTAGAAAATACTGACTGTATATTTTACTTGCATTATGGTATTACCAATTTACTTGGGGAAAATTAGGAAAAAAGCACCTGCTGGGGCTGTTCCAGCAAGGAATTGAGCTTTCAAATTAATGCAAATAAATTTTATTCAACGAATTCCTTAATCTTAATTAATTAACTTAATTTTTTATTCACATAAATTAATGAAGATGGAGATTAGATTGTAGAATGATATAATTTATTATTTAATTTCATATCAATATAATTCTTAAATAGAGTGGTTGTCATTAAAATAAAATAATCGAGAAACAAATCACTTTTAATATGGTAAACTTCAATTCATACAAAATAGTTTAGCTACATTAATTAAGTATAGAAGAAGTCAACTTATTAAATCGTTGACAGTTAGATTTAGGCTTTACAAACTAATTCTCAGATCACCCAATAATTCCAAAGCCAAGCCATTCAAAGTAAACAAGAAAAACTCGTACCTACAGTCAATCAAATAACATTTAAGAATAATCCAAAAATATAAATAAAGCCATAAATAAATTTCCAATAAGTTTAAAGACAAAGAAATAAAAATTTAAACAAAACAGTAGTTCAATTGAGTAAATATAAGATAAAGAAAAAGATGTTGAGAATCCACAGATTTTATAAAAATTGAAAGTTCAGGCTTTTAAGACTTTAACTTTTGATTTTTTGGTAAGTCCCATTATATTATTTTATCTGGCAGTTTCCTAAATTAAATTACTATTATAGAGAAAAAATAGCAGAAGGAGGGCAAATAATAGCAATTGTGGCGGTAATACAAATACAGAAGATAATTAAACAAGTCAAGGACAACTTAAAAATGGCACAAATAGATCATAGTGTACAGATTTATGTTAATCATCAAAGCACATTCATCTCTTAATTTAAAAATATAATTTGTCAAGTATTTTAAATAATAACTGCCAAAAATTCTAGGATTGTAAGTTATTAAGTTTATTCAATGTTTTAAAATAAATTTTAGTTTTATTAAATTATAGATTTGAAGAATTAAACATAATCGCAGACAGAAAATGACATTTTATCAAGGCCTCATTAAAACTAGGCACTAACTAATTTTTGTTTACAGTCTCAATAGTTTAAATTGAAACTTAAACAAGCCCATACATTTGCAATGGAAATCTTGAAAGAACTTGTTGATAACAATTAAAAGAGTTTCCAAGTAAATGGTGAATTCTACCAAGTAGCTTCAGTTTCTGCAAATAACGATTAAATTGTGAATCAAAATCGATTTAATGATGAAAGTGATGAAGACAACGAGGAAGAAAACAAACGTCCTCCTTAAGCGATGCAAATAGTTCGCCTATAATCAATTTTGAAATATAAAAGACTTTTAAATTCGTAAAACTGCAGAGAATCATTATTTGGGTGTCATAATCAAATGATTCCAGATCAACCTTATAAATTACTTCATACCAAGAAATTAATCAATAGTGAGACTTTTCTATAGCAGAAAATAAATAATGGACTGATGTCTTAGCGTGCTCTTTCACGTAGAGATATTTAAATAGAGACTATGATGTTGTAAAGTGATCCTTATAATTTCACAACTTAATCTTTAGCAAATAATTGTAACGGTTTTTCTCTTGCTACTTCCTCTTCCATAAATGAGTTACTATAGAAAACCTTGGATAAGTAAAATGTGGAGATAAAATCTATATCGTCAGTGAACTACAATTAAGGATTAAAACACCAGAAATATCTAATCGTAGGTAATCTTAAGCTTTAACTGTAAAGGATTTAAGTCATCATACTAAGTATAATTATACTTAATTCATTTAATTATTTTAATAATATCTATTATTTCTATCTTAAACACAAAGACTGGCAGTTTTTGAAAACCTTATACCAATAATCTCAATAAGTTACAACTTAAAAATCTCACTCTTTTATTACTCAAGCAAATAATAATCATTTCCTGAATTAAAAATATCAAAATAATTGTCATAACTAATCACTTATAAATATTCCTGATTTGGGTAAATCTGGATTAATTTTGATTAATGATACAGTGCAGTAGACTTTGATAATTTATCACATAAACGATTATAATAAAGATAACGAAAAATTTAAATCAGTACTCATTCATCTAAAAGTATTGTTTAAGAAAGCTACTTTAACAGCTAAGCATTTCATTAATTGTATGGTTAACTTTATTAATTTTTTAATAGAATTAAATTTAAAAATCAATATTTATGAAAGCATAACCAAAAAGCCTTACACATATCAAAATCTCAAAACCAAATAGTATCAACCCCATCATACTTCTTAAAAAATATATGCACTCAGATATTTAATAAGATCTCTTTATTTTCCCCTCAATTTTCAAAGTTACTAGTTTCCCTAAAGAACACTTTACTTCAAAGCTTTGTCTATAATAATGACACTAGAAAGCACTTTAAATAAGGCGAAATTGAATTAGAGAAAACTAAGAATAATTTATATCTTACTAAGAATGACACAAAAATTAAAGTTATTTAAATGATAATAGACAAACTTTTGCATATTTAGATTATTTATTATTAAATAAAAATTAAAGTTAAATTTTTGAGATATCAAACATACCACGATAAACTTTATAAAATCTTGAAAGCAAACAAGGACTTAAGACGGGTTATTTTAAGAATGAAAAAGGACCATGAAGTCAAATAAAAACATAGAAAGATTATCAAGAATTTCCCTGGAAAACTCGAAAAGAAGCGGATTCAAGAGACTCTCAAGAAAGTTTTCACTTTTTTGAGATTTCTTTCGAATTCATAATGTCAAGGAATTTTTTCTCAAGTAATTTCTAATGCAATTTTAAGTTAGGATATAAGAATAAAGAGAACTTCGAGAAAATACCTAATTGATTGGAAACTGTAATATAAAGAGTCAAAACTAAGGAGATTAAAGAAAGAGATTGAGTACTTTTAGAATAATAATGACGATTTTGTTGACAAAAATTCAAATTAGAAGATAAAAATTAGGGATTTGGATAATAACCGATTGAAGATTTAACGTTAAGAGAAGATAATTTTAATCTACATGTTAGAAAACGAAATGAATTAGTTTTTGTTAGACAGTTCCAGAAAGAAACCAATTTAGATTAAATAATGCTTCAAAGTATACTTCAAATACATGCCCACAAATCCGTTAATCTCCAGGCTAAGGATACACAATCCAATAAATTTATTCACTTTGAGTCATTAAAGGCAATATTTATAGAATTTATAGCTTTAATAAAGCACTACTAATGACCAAGGTAATTTAATTTACTAATAACCTTAGAAGTTGTAAAATACCCCTAAAAACGCTGTTAAGATGACTTTACTCAGAAAGAAAGAGTAGCTTTAAGAGAGTGGGTTGAAACTTTTGATTTTCTTTAATATAAGTTTGAGATAAAATGCTTCGTTGGGTTAATTATATGGTTGGAAAGGCTTTTTTTGAAAGTAAACCCAATTATTGAGATATTAAAGGAGGAAGTTAGGAAGTAAAGAGAAATGAGAGCTACCAGTACATAGAGTAATAATTATATATTTATCTATATTTTATAAGATAAAGCTATTCATAATTGTTAAAGTAATAACAACTTTAGCAGGAGTAGAAGTAGAGAAGCAAACAACGATTTAAGAATTAATAATAGCAATTAAAACTCTAATTAAAATACAAATGACTATGAAAGATCATCTAGCAGCAGTGATGGTAAAGATGACTCCAGTGAAAATGAAGATTAAGTTAAGGACGAAGATAATGAAGATGATTTACTAATGTAAAATTTTAGTGCATATGAATAAAGTATATTTACTATTTGTAAATGAAAATCAAATAAATAATATATTTAATATATATATATATAATTAATTATTTTAAGGATTTCCATATAAGAACTATCACTTAATACTTAAATATATTTCCAAAGTTTAATAACTTTAATACGAATAATTTATTTTGAATGACATCTCGAGAATTATCTCCAACTTTATTCAGCAAAAATATAATGTTGAGATTAAAATATAATTTAATTGGTTAATATAAAAAAGCGAAAGAAGTTTTTGGGTACCATAGCAAGAATACTCAACAAAACTTCATTTTAAAAAGCAATATTATGATAAGATTGCTCACTTGTACTTGTCTTGGAACTTTTCATTAATAGCTTTGAAGTCATTGAGGGCAGCCTTTATTTTTTCAGTGGGGAGTGACTAAGTTAGTAAATCTTAAATGATACTTACCTACTCTTTGACTGAATCCACTTCCTGTTACTGTCATAATACCAGTTTAATCAACTAACTACATGCAGTAAAGGAAATCTGGTTGAAGACCCTGCTTCTTAGCGGCGGTTAAACTGCACTTTAGGATAAAAGTAATCTTGGCATAACAAACATAGCGCCTTAGATCTCTCAGCAAGTGAAATTCTTCATCTCTTTGAAAGTCTTAGATAAAAGTTCTGCACCATCTCTCAATCCTTTAAATATTTAGTTTTCACTAATTTATTTTTCAACTATAGGCTTGAGAAGGTTAAGTCTTTCACAAAGCTCAATAGCTTTGGAGATTCTATCTGCAGACCACTCTGCAGTAACCCAGCAGAAAAAACTTTTCCTTGTTCAAATCGAGAATGAAGAGCTCTCACTGTTTCTTCAAAAGTAGTCTCATAGTTTAGTTTCTTGCAGAAGTAGATATCCACATAATCGACTTAAAGTCTCTTAAGTGAGTTGTTGATGTCTTCCATAAATATGCTTTCTAGATAAGAAGTGGGCGTTAACTCCGTTTCCACATTTGAGAAGCTTTGCTGAAATGACTAAGTCTTCGCTTATATATCCAAGCTCCTTTTCAGCAAACCAAAGGGCAGCCTCAGCATAACCAAGGGCAGCCTCGGCAGACCCAAGGGCAGTCTCTGCAGAACTAAGAGCAGTCTCAGCAGCTTTTTCCATCTTAATAGATTTGAGCAGTGTCAAAGAATTAAACTCATGCATCAACCCATTTCTTGATTATTTCTTTGTTAATCTCTTTTTAAACTTCTTGTTTGTTAGAGTAGAGCCAGTTTCTCATAAAGAGAAATGAAACCTTGAGGCCTGAGTTGCCATGGTATCTATAAATCGAATTGCAGTTATCATCATTTCTTGCGTGTCTTTAATTTTAATATCTTTATATCAATGATTAAATAGACTTATTATAAATCACTATTAAATAACATCAAATAGATCTCTTTAGCAGAAAATAAGCTAAACATTTATATTATCATTTATTTTATATTTTAATCGAGTCTTGTTATTGAGAACTATTTAGTTTTCAAGTTCAATACTCATTTTTAATATTATAAATGACAAAATTATAAAAATTCTTTGTATGGAAAATTTTTATAAGAAATGTATTATCAAAATAAATAATAAAAATTACAAACTGAACTATGAAAACCATTAAGAGCTTGATCTCATCATTAATGAGCTTGATCTTTTCTTTAAGCCAAGGGTTGACGTTTTTTATCTCTGCATTTGTTCTCAAGTTCAGCATTTATTATAAAATTATTATTATTATTTTGAGTATTAATATTTGATTGGATTAATTCCATTTCTTCTAAAGTTCAAGGGCTTTAAGGTTTTCTTCAACTTCCTCCATTAATTTAATAAAATAAAGACTTAAACATATGTATAAATTTATTAACTTATTGTGTTACCCTTGCTTTAAAGGAAAAAGAATTAGTAAAATCGTGATTAATTGAATTCATTCTATTTTCTTTTAAGTTTAGATAAATTTAGAAACTATTTATTGTAGAAAATATTTTAGTTTTAAAAACAAAAAAAGGATAGCATAGAAAATTATAGTAATGTTTAATAATCAAAAGAATTATAAGAATCAAGATCAAAATATATAATAAGTAAGATTTTATGTGAAAGAAATTTTCAATGAAGCTAATAATATTAATCTTATTTTTTAATCAATCTTTTTTCTGTAAAATCAAACTTATAAAGATTTATTTAATTTTTCATTATTAGTTTATGTTTTTTAATTTAATTATGTAATTTATTCATTATGTTCATCTCTGTGCATATTCAAATAAGGACTTTTTCTCTTAGATGATTCACTTAAGCTTGGTCATTTCATTCTACATGCCGTCAACTCTACCTGGGACTCATACAACTCACTTCGTAGTCGATCTTTTTGTCTTCCCAATCATGTTGCCGTGCAGTTTGTGTTCTCTTATTCTTTAATTCTTTACGAAGTTAAGCTACTAGAGACTCCAATAGACTTATTTCTCTTCTAAGACTGTCAACTTTAAATAAGGAGAGTTTATAGAATATTAAATTGCATATACTATATAACTTCATCGCTATCTCCCAAATGCATAGCCTTGCTCTTAAAAGCTTATTAAAGATCCAAGTTTTCAGTTCTAAATTTTTCTAACTGCAGCATGCCATCTCTTGCTTTTTAAGTATCCTTCAATGTTTTCTCAAGTAAAGACTCTAATTTGGCAATGACCTTTTCATGCTTTCTTATAGTATTTTTGTACAAATTAGTTTTCCAGAGTTCTTTCTGTAGTTCTTGAAGTCTTTTCGGTGAGTCATTGTAGGCTTGTTGCATGTTTCCTAACTCAGTTTGCATTTTATTTGGCATAAACTAGGTCAGCATTTGCTCATTTCAATGCTCTTTCAAATTATTCGTTTCTCAATCCCTCAGCTCTATAACTTTTAAATTGATTTTCAGTTAAAATGCTATAAATTTCTGTAAGCTTGAGAAAGCTTTATAATAATCTTGTTCTTCAATTCTAAATTTTTCATAAAAGAGATTTCTTTGGCAACTAAATTTTACAAATCAATAGTTTCTTTCTCGCCCATTTTACTTCTTAAAATTGCTTTTTCTGATTGCAGCATCTTTATCCTTCTTCTTAAATTAACAATCTCAGAGCTATTAATACATAAAATAAAGATTTTAATAAATAGCTTGTGAGTATCAAAGATTGACTCTTATCATCTTGCTCCTTCATCATTCTTTGAATTATTTCTTATTTTTAAGCCAATTCTCTTGTAAGTAACTGCAACTTTTCACTCTCTTCCAAAAACGCCGGCCCTGCTCCTATAAGTCTATTAAGATTACGAGATACTTCAGAGCCTGCAGTTCGTGGTCGCTTTTCAAAGTCAAAAACTGCTTCTAATGGATGGTATGATATTTTCAATCATGATCTGGTGTTTTTACAATTGATTATATTATATTTAATCATAATTTAGAATTATAAATAGAATAAAAATGCTGGTGACATCAAATACCTATCTTTCATGATGAGCAGAACTAAAAAATTATTAATAACATAAAAATTAATTTACAATAGAATCTATCTCAATGGATCATCAATGATATCAGTGAAACCGCACAATTAATCAGGCATAGCATGAGCTGTAGCTTTAGATTCATCCTTGACTAGCATAAACATAGAAAGTTCCCTTTATTAATATTAATAATTATGAAATTTATATGTTTAAATCTAAAATAGAATTAATGCACTTCTTTTCTTATGCTGTCATTTTATAGAAACATTTACTGAACTTTTCATCACTAAAACTATCATCTTATAAATCGTTTAGAATTTTCTATAATTGTATAAACTTAATTTAATGCAATTATCATTAATTTTAATTATAATTCTTTGGTCGATAGTCTTATAATAATCTAGTAAGCATTTGTACTGTAAGGAATTGCAAAAAGCACTTTTGTGTCTAGATCTGTATCTATCTATTCCTGGGGATGGGGTTAAAGCAAGACTTCTGAATGAAGTGGGATATAGAAATATTAAAAGGGTGCTTACGGCTTTTTTGCATTTGGTTGTGAACAACCTTTGCAGAAGACAACTCCTTAGTTAAAGAATAGATAATTCGGATTAATGGTAATAGTCCCAACTTAATTGAAGTTAAAGCCATTATTTAAATGTTAAAATTTTTAATCAAATAATTAATCAAATAATAAAATAATTAATCAATAATTACAAAATACTAATAATAATTGGAAAATATAAATTATTTATAATGAGTTTTTTTTAATTTTTTTAATACTAATACTGAATATAGATAGGATTAGAATTATAAACAAAAATATTTTCATTTAATAAATTGAACTAAATTATAATATCATAATTAAGATGAAAAATAATTTCTACTTTTTTCTTGGCTTATTTTACTTGTATAAATTTATCTATATCAAAAAAATAAACTTATTAAAATTATTGCAGTAATAACATAATAAGCTAACAAACTTATTAATGATAAATCAGAAAATAGGTGCTTTTGATTTCAGTGCCTAATTATCTTAATGTAACCTAACTTTTCTGATCTTTAATATATTATCTTATAAACACAAAGCGCCATTATCAACTACTTTTTCTGCTAGCTGTGTTTCAATGTGATAAGAGTCTTTTTTTGCTATTTTGGCCAACTGTAAACTTAATTTCTCTGATTCCTGAACTCCCCTTGATGAGTTAATTCCAAAATAATCCTGAAGTTGCATTCATTAAGTTTTTTGTACTTTCTGTATCTTTCATTTGATCTGTTAAACTTAAACTCTCAGCAAGATTTTCATATTTATTTAATTCATATTTTATAGCAATAATATGTATATCAATTTATAATTAAAATATAACGTAGACTAGAATGATTTTTAGTCTTGAATCTTAAACTTCTCTCGATTGTTTTGTGAGTATATAAGACAGTTATAATAGAAATAAGTTGTACATATAAGAAACTTCGTTCTTTTTAAATAGAACAAAATCCCTGCCTAAAAGTAAGCATGTGTTTCATTTACTAAAAGTGATTGATTTTTATCTTTTTATTGTATTTCCCCAAGTAGTCACTTACTTCTTTCTTTTCAATCATGCGTAATTCCAAGTTCTCAAAGAAATCCATGTATTAATAATCCATGTGGTGATTGTACTTTAGTAGGTACACTGATGCCAAACGCTCTTCTTGTCTCAGATTATTGAAATCGTAAGATGAATCACAGCCAAGAGATTCCTCAAAGAAAATCAATAATTTTCCATAATTCTTGCATATAATGAAAGTTTTTGCCTGTTATTTATTATGGGAACTTGTTTCTCTTACATATGGGTCAAAGACTGACAAAATATCTCTGTAGCGATAACTGTGATCTGAATACAGGAGTTTGTTGTCTTTTTCTGCCGAATCATTAAAGCCTTGAATTATAATGACTATGAATAGTTTGAAATAGAGTAAATCTGCATGAACTACATAAGAATTAAAAATTTTTATTAGTTATTCATAAGCTTAGGCCAAACTCTACAAGTTGATATGTCATTATCAAACAAAGCTAAGATTAAGTTTCCCATATTCTAAAAATTGGCATAGTTATTTGTCAATCCTCCAAGTTTGACATCAGCAATAAATTACATTCCCAGAAAAGAGTAAATAATAATTATCAATAGTTGAAGATTTCCAATTTTAGCCAGTGCTAGCAGAGGAAATATAAAAGTTTGAGGGATTATAAGAAGAGATTTTATTCTTCTAAAAAGCTTAAATGCTCTACCAGTTCTAAAGAACCTAACTAAAGTAGTATTAGGGTCAAGTTGTAGGCTAGTCTTTGAAACCAGAATTATGCTGAGTATTATTGATGCCGTAATTGAAAAATAGCAATAATTCCAATCATCTTTAAAATACCATTGATTATATGCTATTGTTTTAAGGACAACTTCAGCGATAAAAACCAAAATGAAAACCTAATTTATTGTTTCTATTCCATTATCTAATGCTTAATTATTACCATACCATTAATAAGATAGTTTAAAAAAATTAAATTGAGTATATTTATTTATATTTAGTGATTTAACACCAATAAAAACTGTGTTGATTAGAATACATACAAGTATTAACTCATCATAGTGGCTTTTTGTTGAAAATCTTAAGAATAGACCTCTCCAGTCTTAATTAAGTTTCTTCAATCTTTTCATGAGTTCAGATTAGATTGATATAATTTCATTGTTAAGCCATTATATCTGCTTTTTAGTTAACAAGAACTACTTATCCAAAACTTTTTTTCTTTATTGTAAGCAAAAATTACTACTCCAACAAACGAATTCGGCAAAAAACTGTTATTTGTCACTTTTAAAGAAATAAAGTAAATGGCGATAACAGGTAGAGAAGCCAGATCTATATCAGTAGCGACAGCACTTTGATATATGAAGTCAACCCAATTAATGGCAGTCGAAATATTTAAAGATGAAAACATCTTTTAAGCAATCATTACATAATACAATAATATTTTATTTTTTAATTATGGCTAATATTTTAGAGACTATTGTTATTAATTTATAGTCTTTTAAAAATTTTAATATTTTTTAAATATTTATTTAGTTTACGCATTTTTTAAAGTATAAAATTGGTTTCCCCTATATGAGATCTTAATTTTCATTTATACTGATACTTCTATACTGCATTAAAACTTTTGAAAGTCTGAGTATTTTAATCTTGTTTAAGTATTGAGAGCAAACTTCTAAGGACATTAGTGCAAGAATAGCAATAAAAAAAATAAGATTTATTATCTCCTGTTTAACTTGTAGAACCACAAAAGTTAATACCAGAATCAATAATCTTATAAATAGTTTCTATTAAAAATACTGTAGTAAGAACTTCAAGTAATTTAAAAACGTCATCTGACATTAAAGAATTTGAATCTTTTAATGGATTGTCTGAAGCTAACAAGAAACTATTCAATATAACAGAATAAATTTATTTTTTTCAAAATAAATTCTTATGAATACCGTTTTATAGATTAGCAACAATGGATGGGATCATAAAATGCTCAAACTTCTTAGAGTTTACTTTTTCAAGTTTAAACTTTTTAAAACTCTTGTTAGGGGTAAAATTATACAATGAGCTATTTTTTTATTTTTAAGTTCTACAATTTCTAATTTTTACATCCAATTTTCCAATTCAATGTCACTTAATATTCGAACTCTTCTCTTTTTACAACAGAAGAAAAGTTTATTGTTAATCTTTTATACTGATATCTTTGATGTTATATTTTAATGGCTATTTACTGTAGTTTAATGCAGCGACACTTCTTCCAAATATTCTATGAAGATAGGTATGAGCAAATTTAGCAAAATATTTGTTTGCTAAGAAAGTAGTAACTTGCTGTAACTGAATATGTAACTTGGCAATGATTGGAAGAAATCTTTATTATGTATTAGTTAGTAAGCACAATAATTACTGAAAGCAAAGCCAGAATAAAAAAGTTAAAAGTAGATTAAGGGTATTTTCCGTTGCTAGAAAGTCTGATATATTAAGCAAACTAGGCTTTGTAAGAAAACAGTCCAATACCTAAAAGTGCACAAACCAAGACAAATAGCCAAATTAGAAATGAAATAATTTAAGTTTATTCAATAATATTAGTAATTACTCTAAGTAAATCTTGGAAGTCTTTCTAAACCTTGGCTTACTGGAGTATACCAATTTGTTTATTGACTCTTAACATTGAGAAAGCTCTACTTCGAAAAAGATTGTCAATCACAGTATATGAAGTAATCAAACTACTTAAATTTCAAACTAGTTTAACTTATTTCTCTTAAAGAATCTCATCATATTAAAACTCAATTAAAGGATGAGCTCTGGGACTAAAAGTGCAAGGAAAGTCAAACTAAACATTTTTAGTAAATTTTATTGACTTTTAGTTGAGTAGCGAACAATTACGATTACTAAAGCATTCCCAATATTGGAGACTGTCAAGAACCAGAAATAGCAATATTTCACGATCACCAAACATAGGGAATAAAAACAATTTTTCCTTTTTTAAAGAATTATGAGCATTATTTATGAGATATTTGCTATTATAAAATTATTAAAACACAAAAATATTAGATAATTACGAGATATAATTTCTCATTAATATGAGTAAAAATAATTTTTAAAAAAACTATTAAATTTATAAGGTTGCTAGATTACCATCTATTTTACATGCTCTAAGTAACAGTAAGTAAGTCGTCATTTGTTCTTCATTTTTACTAAATAGACTCTCTAGTATTTTTTTCTTCATGAGTTAAGATTTGAATTTATATAACATGAAATTGTGATTATTCTATTACATAGTGAGTTCCTTCAAATTTAGTTTAACTTTATAGGACACTAAGCTCTTCACTTCTAATTTATCTGCTATGTATTAATCCAGGTGAGAAGAAACAAGACTCTTTTAAATCATTCTTTCTTCACTAATATTCTCCATTAGAATTAATAAAGCATAACTAATAATTAGATAAAAATAAAGATAAAATAAGATCTTTTGTTGATCGAAATACTCTCCTAAACTTTTTAAAGTAATATTTTTTCTTTAATTTTTACTACTCAAAATTAAAAACAAAAACAATAAGCGTTTTGCATTTTTATCGACTTTTATTTATTAATATACCTTACTTCTTGGAGTCTTGTATGAATAAATTTTATAATTTCATTCTCATCGTTAAATCCATAAATTTTATATTTTCTCATAGCGTTACTCTTACTAATGTCTGAATCCATCTTTTAAAGTGAATTCTTCTACTCTTCTTAAAGTATTTGTTACATTATAATTCGATAAATAAGATCTTAATTAGCTTTATCATCTTTCAGTTCACTTTTTTAGATATAAATTTGCTCATTTTATTATTGATTAATTGAGAATCAAATCCCCAAAACCCTTTCAGAAGTTTGATTGAGTTTTTGATTGATAAAAGTAGACTATTAGTGCATACTTTATTATGTTTTAATAGGGTTTATGTAGGGGTTTAATGTTTAAATATTAGTGTTTTAAGTGAGTATGTGCGAGGTTTGGGGTCAGTTTATGACAGTGAGTATATAGATTTATTTTTTAAGTTGCGATATGAATGTGATGAATAGAGTAATCAACTCAATCCTATTTTTAATTACACTTCTATAGCAAGACTGCTTTAAAAATCTCCTCCTACTGTTATGTCTCATTGTTTAGCATTGAATTTAAAGAGATAGCATCTTAATTCTAAGCCTAAGAGACCCTTAAAATTTTAGCAGCATCATATTGAATATATTATTAATGATAAGACACTTAAATACTGGGCTCATTTCTCTACAGCCTAGAGAGCTGTGATGTTTCATCGCCAATTTTTTTAGCTTCATATCTCTGCATTGTCCATAGCTAAAATATATAAAAAGAACGGAATATCTTACAAGACAGTCAATCGCATTAAAAGAGTGATTGAATTTAATGTTCCTTTTTATAAGACTAAAATATATTCGATTAAATTCATAGGTCTTAAGAGCATAATATAAAGTTCATACACGCTGATGAGGCAGTATTTACATTTAATACCTTTATATCAAGGTCTTGGTACAAGAGGTATAGTAATATAGAAGTTTATGACTAAAAGGTTAAGGTGTAAACTCATGCTATTCTTGGAGTAATAAGCGAAGATAATGGCCTCGAGACTATATGTTATCCACACTAGATCAATTAAGACTGAAAAATATATTTAGTTTTGCAATAACTCAGAGACAAGTATGCTGACTAAGAGATTACTCTATTCGTTGATAACTTGTCAGTTCATAAAACTAAAACCTCAAGAAAGGAATACGAAAGGCTAAACATCACACTCGAATTTAATTTTCTTTATAGACCTCAGTTCAATGAAATCGAATTATATTGTGCGTTATTGAAAGACCACTAGAAGAAACTACTACTCTATCACTTGATGCACGATCTGAAAATAGATACAGTCGATCTTATTAAGAGTGCTGCTCAAGAGAAGGGAGATTTTGTGTATTTAAATAAGTATTAGATTTAAATGAATAAATAAGTTCACATATTAAATTTGCCCGTAAAGGAATTTGGCTTCTATTTCTTTTCTTCCTCTTAAGGCTTGCTTGGGCCCATGTTTCTTCTCTTAGTGCCAGCCCCTGCATCTATGTTCATCTCGTCTGGCTTTTAGAAATCTTTGAAGAGTCTTTTACTCAATTCATGCTTTACTTGAGACTTTCTCTCTCTCTGTTTAACTAGCTGCGCTCTTTCATCAACTATATAGCAGTGCCAGGTTTTTCTATAAATTGAAAACTAAGCTTTCTAGAGATGAATGGATGCTTCTGCAGTTCCTACAGTCAGGTCTCGCTGATTCTAATTCCCTGCTTCTCTTTTTATTCAGGAGAGATTTTGTAGCGTTTCTTGTGAGCTACTTATATAACTTCATTAAAGTATTCAGGTTTCAGAGTTGCCAGAACACCGAAGAAGAAATTTCTATCTGGTAACTTATTAGAGAGCTGTAGCTTTGATGGAAGGGAGAGCAACATCCGGATCACTCATAGCATAGTCATTCTGGTTTGTCACTTATATTTCAAGGTAGTTAGGTATCTCTATCATCCTAATTTCATTAGAATTAAAATCTTTTTTGTCTTCAGTCAGTAAGGCTTTTAAGAATGAAATTTTAGATCCTTCCTAAGTTGGCAAGAAAAATCCAACTATGGTTAATATATAAGCATAAGTTAAGAAACTACCTTGCTGGGC
Source organism: Oxytricha trifallax (assembly GCA_000711775.1). Classification (NCBI taxonomy): domain Eukaryota; phylum Ciliophora; class Spirotrichea; order Sporadotrichida; family Oxytrichidae; genus Oxytricha; species Oxytricha trifallax. The sequence continues at coordinate 21,214 of ARYC01005755.1, read as the reverse complement.
CAAGTATATAAAAAGGTCCTCTATACTTCGAAATTTTCCTATTAAATCTTGAGATTAAATTCTCTTCATTGCATCATTCATAGACTCCATCTTGCTTCATCTTTCTAGAAATGTTAATGAAATTTAAAATTATGAATATCCATTCTAAACTTGCTAAGATTTTACTACTAAATATGGAGGACCTACTAGATATCAACCTGAATCTCATAAATAGACAAAGATGGAGGAACTTTCTCCAAGTTTCAGAGTTTGATTCCATTTTTATCAAAATTCTCCATTTAATTGCTCAAAATAATAATTAATTTTATTAGGTGGTGCTCGTAATTTATTTTAAACTTAATAAAGAGGTTGAATCAAAGTTCGAACCGTATTAGGTGGTGCATTAAAAATAATAAATTTGAACCAACTCTCCTAATTTTGTTAGAACAAATTTAGGAGGACCACCTAACTAAACAAAACATATTTATGTGCACTTTAATGTATAAAATGGATGAACTAGTATATAAATTATCTCAAAATTAAGAAAATTGATACTAATGTCACACACTCTGTTCTTTAACAAAACTCTCTAAATTTTTAGGGATATGCTTTTACTCCAGTATAAAGGTAGAATTTATTCAGCTTATATGATTATTAATAATAGTATTTATAAAATGAGCGGTAACTTACTTAGAAAAGTGGCATTGCTTGGCATTAGCCAGCAAACTCTTTCTTTAAAGAGTCAAATGAAAATTGATACATATGATGCCTCTACCTAATATGAACCTGAAATTTACTTACTTAGGTCTCAGACTTTGAGCAACAATTCAATTTTTAAATAGTAATGCAGAGCTAAGAAATATAATGTGAGGTACAAATAAAAATGGTTGAAGAGGAAGAAGTGAAAAAAAGAAATAAAGATAGAAAATTTTTGTGAAGAATGTTATAAGAGCTTAACTTATAAATCTGTTCTCAAACTTCATATTTAAGAGCAGCATTCTAACAAACCTAAGCTCTTTCTTAAGCATGATTAGATAGATGGAAAATATTTCTGCCCTTACTAAATTAAGTAATACAATCATTCAAGGGATCTCAAAGTTCACCTCGAAAAACACCATGATAAGAAGTTTAAGGTCATAGATTCTGAAACTGGTGAAGTATTACTTTAAAAAAGAAAGCCAAGAGACCCTTTATAATCTCAGGAGCAAAGAGTTAAGAAAGAGAATAAACTTATTAAAGCAGTGACAAATCTCCCTGCCACTGAGATAGTAAAAATTACTCTCAAAACACATTCTTTCAAGCTTCCAATATTGAATATAATTGGCCAAACTGAGTGCAAAGAAAGTTATCTTATTCTTGAGGATATATTTGAGATAAAAGGCATAACTGATAAGCAGTTTGATTACAAGATTTATCCATTCAATTACTTTAAATGCGATGACAAGTATTAAATGGATTCTGCAAATGAGTGTAAAGCTCTTACTAAAGCAAGGGATAGACAGAGCAGATTTATAATTGAATTTAAAGCAATTATTCTTGCTTAAAATCATGTAGCTTTTCGCCTACCATTATACTATATGATATTAAGAGACTATATTCAAGACTAAAGGTGACAAAAGTAACTACCTCTTTTTATAATAAATGTCTGCAAAGTTATTGAGGAGATGCATACTTTAGGATACATTCACAGAGATTTAAGCCTGAAAACATTATGCTTGGCTTTTCACCACTCAGAGTGGTATAAAAGACTTCAATAGATCGTAGAGATTTGAGGCTTGAGGACTGGCCAACGTTTGTGGTGCTCTTGGATATTTTCCACAGAGAGAGAAAATTGGATTGATGGAGATATAAGGTGGGATATCTGATTTCTAGCAGCAATAATAAGAGAGTGTGATATTCAGTTGTTTAAGAGAAAAAGATTCAAAGCAAAAAATCCAGAAGTATCTAGATCAAAATAAGATAAAAGGTAAAATGAGAGATATGGCTGAGCAAATTATTCTGAAGCCTAATAACAGAGCAGAACATACAATCGACTATATAATTAGTTGGTTAGGAGAAATTAAGTTTAGAAAGACGCCTCATCATGCCAAGGTACTGTTTGAGTGAATATTTAAAATACAACACCTTAAATACACACTAATGTACATTTAAACCCTAATCCCTACATAAACACTATAAAAATCATAATATGTATAAACTAATAGTCTATTTTTATCAATCAAAAATTCAATCAAACTACTTAATGGGTTTAGGGGTTTTGAATGTTTTGCTTGTTAAAGCTAGTCCTAGATATGCAACAAAGTTTTTTTCTATGTTTAAGGAGAGTTATTAATGCATTTCTCTAATTTGTTCGCTTAAATCTTGAATTGCTTTGGCTTGTTACAGTTTCTTAGGTCCATTTAATTTCTTAATCATAATTAATTAATCAAAGAGGTTAAGTTAGACTATTTGTAGAAAGTTTATGAATATCTATTGATAATCAACCTTCTTTTTTATAAAGACTCTTAACTAATTTCAAGAAGTTAAGATTTCCATTTTTTATTTGTATTATTCAATGATTCCAAACAAAATGGTTTCGCGGTTCTTTTTCTATAATTTTTCTCCCTTAAAGATAACTATAAAAAATAATTTTAGATAAATAATTGTTTTAAGTTATTTATTATACACAAGCTAAGACCTGTAGTCTTTACCAAAAATATAGAAAACAGCAAGTAAAGCTAAGCTGTAATAAGAAAAAGAGTTTTATTGATAGTAAATTCTTTTGTCAAAGTATTGAACGTCATCATCCAAACTCGTTCCAAAATCAATTGAATTTTCTAATTATTTATGATATAAATAGTCTCCATAACCCACTTGTTAACAAAAGACTCTTGTTAATTTATTACTCTTTAGCCAATAGATGAGATTAAGTGGTTTAAATAATAAAAACTCAAATAAATTATATTTTTTTAATATAATTTCTTTGTAAGTCTGTTTTCATTGTAAAGGATGCCGTTTAATTGTTGTAACTTAAAATCCCCAAAAAGTTCAATCATAAATAACAAATTTATGATTTAATTCCTCAGCTTAAGTAATGACTGCAGTATTATTCTAACAGTTTTCCTCATGCTTAGAATTGAATTTATACCACTTAATGGTTTAAGAACTCTTAAAATTTTAAGAGATTTTAAACTCACACTTAAAGCAACCATATCAGCAACTCTAAAATTTAATAAGATAAAAATTGGATTAAAAATCTTACCCAATGATGACAAGTGTCGTTTCATTAAGATTAATAATTGTTAAGGATATTTAATATATTAAAAAACTAATTAATTAAATAAGTTTCATGGGATCTTTAAAGTATGATAATATATGAAAATTAAGACCGTTAGCTGCAATATTGATTTCAGCTACTATTGCAGAAATAAGGGCAATCATACTCCCAATCTTATAAAGAACTTAATTATATTTATTGATTATCGAGCTTTTTGAATATTCAAAAATGGTTAAAGATTTTGAGTATACAACTATAATCAACATAATGAGTCGATAAAATGATCTATAAATAGTATTTAGTATTGAAAATTTTACCTATACTCTCTAAGCCAAACTTAGGCTTTACTAAAATAGTTTTATAAATCAATAAAGAGCCAAGAGTTTGTAGAAGACTATGATATTTTCCCATGTTTTGTAGAAACAGTAGTATACTATAAACTTTTCTAACCTTTAAGTCTAGCCAAAAATTATTCTTAATAGTCTATCAATCTAAGGGCAGTATCTGCTGCTATATTGAACCATACCTTAACTCTTTCATCTCCTAATGAAGAGGAGCCACCTTTAAACTTTGATGCTAGAATTTTCCTCTATAATTATATAAAATATTAAACAAAAATGCCCTAGTTAGATTTTAGGATTGATTAGAACTCCTTATATCAGTCATTGATATATTTACACAATTTAATTCAGTGAATAATTATTATTATTATAAATTTCTAAAAATTATTACTTTATTACTATTATTTAATGCTTTACAGAAATTAATACTGGGGATTAAACCAACCAGGAATATGTAATCATTTTATGCTCTTTCTTCCCTTTCTCGCTACCATTGGTGTCCTGTATTTGAGACCAAAATTATTGCTTATATACTCATCATTTGAGAAAACTCGCTCAATTAATAAGATAGCATATAATTAATAGATTATTAAAATTTATTGATTTCATCACTAGTTTAAAAAATTGTAAATGCTAAGTGCAGAAATCTAACCAGATTTTCTATAATTTTCGTAGTTATTGCTTAATTTAAAAGAAAGTTTCCATATTAAAAATATTTGAAAAAATGTATTTAAATATTAATTAATATGTTTTTGTAATTGGAAGGCTCAATTTAAGTTCTGTAGAGTTTGTAGTTGTAGGCAACTTGCCTGCTTTTTTATGTTGATATAGTAAGTATATGGATACTCTCTGAATTATCTTGGTATTTGATACGTATCTCTAATATAGATTCTCACAACGAAATCATCACCAGTTACTAATGATAGTACAACTGAGTTGCACACTTCAAATTAATATTATTTAAATTTAATTGAGAGCTACATTTGTATTAGTAGTTACCTTGAATCATCCAGCATATTTTAAATTAATAATATCATATTCCTTGGTAATTGAGCGTATGAGATCGGTTGCTCTGTTGAGATCTAAATCGAAAACTCCAGTATTTGATTCTTAACCGCTCTTAAAGTTATTAGTGACTGTCAATCTCTCATCATTCTTGATTATTAAAAATAATACAATTTATGATTTAGAGATCTTGTAGAAGCCCTAATAATTATTGGTTTGTAGTTTCTATTAACTTAAACTGTCAAGTATATTTTTAATTATTAAATTATATTATATAAACTTAGAATTTATTAACAATATTAATTTAAAAGTCTGTGGTGCGACTGTACTTATATATTTTTATAAATTCAAATTGCGCGATCAGTTAAATAGGCTTCTAGTCTCATTAAGTATGTTCCCTTATACTCATTCATCAATTATTCTTAATATATTTATAATATAAAAAGTTCATTAAATTATTGGTATTAGCAATAACAGCGGCTTCCAAGGATGACAGGTTGAATGTGATTTGGGATGGGGGGCTTGTTAGGAAAACTTAAATCTTGACATAGTAGAGATTATAGCCAAGTTTGAATTGTTGACATCGTTAGCTTTTGAGAAGTTAGTGGAATTATGGTTAATCAAGCTTAAATAACAACATCATTTTGTTGGTGAGGGTTCAGCTTAACCATGGTGACTCATTTGAATTTTCATCAATGCCACTAAATCATATGGGGAACTTGTAAGATATAAAACATAAAAATTAATCTAAAAGAGTGCCATCAGTTCTAATATCAAATTTAGAGTCATCGGAAACAACAATAGCTTTAACGCTAGTAGCAGACATAAATCTATATTATTTATTACAATTAAACCATTAGTAAGAGTATAATATATTTATGGTAAATTATTTATATGAGAATATATTTAAATTTTGTCTTTTTTTATTGTATTGATTCTTTTATTATTAAAAAAAATATAATAAACTCAATTGTGGTTTTTTAAAAAATTATACAATAAAATAAATTGATAATAATAATTTTTTTACGTTTATTAATAATCTTCTGTTAATAAGATAAGTTCTATTGATGAGCTTTCAGTTAAGATTAGATTTGGCAACTATTTAGCCTAGTTATCAATGACGTATCCATTCTTTCCTTGCATTAAATTTTTGATTTTCATTGACTGGAGATTTTTGTAAGAAGTTTGAAAGAAAGTGACAGACTTAAAACAGGGAGCGTGGTAAAATCGTAAATTTGCTTTTTGTAAACTATATCTTGATATTACATGAAACACGTGCATCCATGTCTTAGAGAATTACAAATTTATGGTAGTGATTTTAACACATGTCTGATTGAAAAATAAAAGTTGAGTGTATGGTACAATGAACTTCTAGACCAGTTTCTACTTTAGGGAAAATCACAACTCCGAATCTGTTTCTTCTGTAACCAATATGCATAAAAAGCTTGTAATTAACGATTTCACCAGGCAAATCACATAAATGAACTTACACGTAATCAATGACATTTCCAACAGCATAAAATTTAGTCAAAACATCTTTTTTTTGTTATTTGAGTGGCTACAATTTTAAACTTATTATCAGGTTCAAGATTAAGTAAAACTGACTCAGTCAATACTGTATAAATATCAACAAACCCTAAACGTTTATATCCTAGATCTGAGCTTACACTTTTTTTCTCCACTTAACATGGAATTACCCCCCTCACTACTAATTAGAGAGCCAATTGATCATGTCGTATAGAAAGCCAAGGTGAATTTTGCAAATTATTTAAGTAAAACTTCTATGTTTTTCTTATTATTAATCTCTTAAAAGTGCTATGCTTTAATCTATTCTGCAATGAACTCTGGAATTAATTGAATTAGCTCATTAAAGATCCATTGAAATACGCCAATTATCTTTATCTTTTTGAATTATTTGCAGCAATAAATCATCCATTTGCTTAAGAGGGTGGACAGAACTATAATTAATTATGATGAAGCTTCTTAATTGGTTACCTTTGTTCTTGTCATTTTAAGTGAGGATAGAAGTGGAATTGAAGCGTAGTAAAATGTCTAGATTAATCTTTTCAATTGTTTTATCGAATTGCTGGTTATTCACTGCTGTCCCATCAATCTCTAACTAAAATATATTTATACAAAAATGTGCGAAAGCATATAACAACAAATATTTATAAATTAATGAGTAATCATTTATTGAATTTGAAGTTCGATAAAATTATTTTTCATAAAAATATAAATTATACGTATAGAAGACTCCTGAAATTTTTTAAAGGCTGTTACTAAGAATAACTCTAAGATTGGATCCATTAAAGAATTGAATGACTTTAGCTACCTGGCTGTTAACTATTTTTCATCATATTTCAAATTAATTATACCAAAACTTGAATTTACATTATGATGATTTCATTCATTTTACTATTTAAAAGATGAGAATAAATTGGCGTTAGATCGAATAATTAATAGCTTTTATAATTTAAATTTTAGATCAATAGCTAATGGAGACTTAACTTAACACTTGCCACAAAGCTAACTCTACCTTCACCAAAAGCTTCAATTGATTAAGATAGTTTTCTTAACCATCTCATTAGAAAAACAGAAATTAATAACTAGTATCAACCACTAAAGAAAATGTATATTAAAAAAAATTAAATTTTACAACACTGAAAGTGGTTCACTTAAAAGAGTGAAACAAATGGCTTGTTACAGCCAATCTCATCTAAATAATGACTTAAAGTAGTACTTAAATACTTATAAAATTACTAAGAATTTATCTTAGTATTTCTAAAAGTCCCTACATGATATTCTTAGAATGCTTGATCAACTCAATCAATTAATCGGAGATAAAGTGAGCAAAACTCACAAGACTTTTGTGCGAGAAATTGGTTACTTTGATTTCCTAAAAAATCTGCTTTTATTCTCCAAAACTTTAATGATTTCAACTCTTCTTTTTCAATCAATAATTTCCTTACAGATTTGTAAATTTCTCAAAGAAAAAGCAAGTTCTCCACTGTTAATTTTCACAATCATTTTCATCATGAAGATAGAAAAGCAGTTCGACAAACTTCTACTCCAAATAGTAAGCTGAACAAGATAAGAAATTCGAGGGCTTTATATGATGATAATTTCAAAGGTTTATAAGAAAATAAGGTTGAAAAAACATTACAGTTAATAAAAGGACTTGAAAGAATCCTTTCTAGGGATTAATCTGCAAATCTCAAGAAGCTAGTTAACTTAGGATCGTACTTGACAATGAATTTATTCTTATAGAGTTAATGAATGGTTTAAATGTTTTGATATTCATTAAGTATAAAAATATGGAAAATTAGTAAAGTATTTTTTTACAAAATCTGAACAGAGTTTGATTTGGTTAAATCCAGGCAGATAGTAATAATAAAATAGTCTAACATAATTGATCTATCAAATAAATCCTTAAAAAAATGCTATTTTTAATATTTTTTTTTTATTTAATTTTATTATCAAAAAATTACGTTGCATATATTGTAGGAATACATTTGAATTTGGAAAATTAATTATAATTAAATTAATACTAAATCAAAATCGTGGCAGTTAAAGTTGGCCAATTTGAACGATCTTGGGCTCATTCGATAGAGAATTCAAAATTAGCTGGACTTTATTATTGGCGGTACTATTTTATTGCATCGAGTTAGCGAGATAACTTGACTTTAATGTGAGGTTATAATTTATTGATTTAGAGGCATTTAATTAAATTCAAGTTTTCTCGCTCCCTCGATGCGATAAAATAGTACCGCCAATAATAAAGTCCAGCTAATTTTGAATTCTCTATCGAATGAGCCCTAGATCGTTTAAATTGGCCAACTTTAACTGCCACGATTTTGATTTATTATTAATTTAATTATAATTAATTTCCCAATTTTGAATGTATTCCTACAAAATTAAAAAATATTTCTTTATTAATAACATTCTGCAAGTTTTATATAAAAAAACACAAGTATTAAGTTTTAAAAATATGTTGAATCTCTAACTATTTAGTTTTATAATATATTCTATATATTAAAAGTTTTGTTAGAATTTAGAATTAATTATGAAAAATAATTATTATAATTTATTCTTTGCTTCTAATAGTTGTTTATTATTATAGTATAATAATTCTATCAATAACATTGTTGTTATTTTAATTAAAAAATTATATTTTGATTTGATTAATTTAATATCTTAAATTCTTTAATAATTTATTCACCTCTATTAATTTCATCATTCTAGGCAAGAACGACATTACAAATCAGGTAAATTGCTAGAAAGAAAAAATTATTCGCACCTTTAAAGTGTTAAATCAGAGGCTTAAAAAAAAGACTTTGTAAATCATTAAACACTGTGTAGCTACAATCTAAACACTAACTGATAAATTTTTGGAGTTAAAGGACACTATTGGAAAGGTTTGCAATATTTTCGACTGGAGTGAATTTATTTTTAAAGATCAAAATCAAAAATATTAATTTAGATTCAAAATTTATATGGCTTGCACTTTTCAAGCTGATGGAGAGATATGTAATATACACTCCTGAGTTTCATCAGTAAAAGTATGTATACCAATAGAAAATAATACAATCGCAAAATAATGCTGTCAATGGCTTGCCATAAGCTGAGATTAAAGAGATGAATTTCGATCCAACATTTGACATTGTAGTTTCTTTCATTCATAATAGAGAGACTAAATACTAAAGAAATAAATCTTTAATCGTTTTACTATTTTAAAAATATTAGGTTTAAATTTAAATTGCTTCAAGAGTATGATTCATTTGTATTAGACTTATCAGATTATGGAGGCAACTTCAATAAAACTAATGGAATATTTTTTATATATCAAAATAATGAAATAGAATTTAAATTATGGTGTTTACTAAGAAAATATTTCCAAGAGTTAGATGGGATACACTTGCAAGTGTATCTTTACTTTAGAATTAGAATGACTATGAAGAAATTATGTCTAATCAAAATTACTACAAGCAATAACTACAAGACCAGATTAACAGAATTTAGGAAGAAGCTAAAAAGCTCAAGTAGAAGAAAGATTATGGGTTTATCATTGAACCAAAACACAATTAATATTGCCAAATATACAGAAGATAAATTGAGTATGCAAATGGAGAAACCTTTATGGAACATATAACTGGAGAAAGACACAAGAAACGTGTTGAAAAAGTTAGAGATTTGTATGCTTAAATTGACAAAGAGATAATTTGTATATATGTTTATAATTTTAATATTCCTAAATAGATTTAAATAGGAAATTGACCTAGAGAAATTCAAATTGTATTTAATGTAAGGCTTAACACCCAATAATTTAGAGAGCTTTGAATGCAAATATTATCAAAGTTAATTGTAATTTTTAATCTAATTAATCTACCATAATATAAGCTTCTCTCCTGATTTATTAAATAATTCTCTTAAAAGTTAACAAAAATGTTACAATTTGAGAGAATGAAAAAAAAAGTAAATATACAATAAAGTGAAGTATTATGTGTTTTAAATTATTATTTAATATTATGCGTTAGTAACTAATATATAAGTGATCTTTTAAGAGAATTATTTAATAAATCAGGAGAGAAGCTTATATTATGGTAAATTAATTAGATTAAAAATTACAATTAACTTTGATAAAATTTGCATTCAAAGTTCTCTAAATTATTTGGGTGTTAAGCCTTACATTAAATACAATTTGAATTTCTTTAGGTCAATTTCTTATTTAAATCTAATTTAGGAATAAAGGAATTGCTAATCAAGCAAGAATTGAAGGTCAAAGATAAAAAAGAGAAAGAGAACAGAAGCGATATCAAATAAAGTCATAGTCCAACTAGAGTATAGTAACTATAAACTTAGAGACTCAAGGACAAAGATTTTTTCAAATCATACAGTCTAAACCAAGATTAAACGTTACTTCACTGTCAGAGTTCAGAGACATCAAATATGAACAGGAAACAATTAATGTTTAACGTGTAAACGTTTATTGTACCTAGATGTGTCAGCAACAAAAAGAGAAGCCTCAATTCATTTAAGAATAAGAATTTAAGAAAACTGTGATCTGTCAACCAACAAAATTTGTTTTGACCACTAATGCTACTAAGAAATTGGAAAAATTAAAAAAGCAAAGCAAGTTTTATATATATATATATATATATATATAGAAACTTATAACATTTAAAAGCTTAGTGAAGGAGCCTATTAAGCAGGGAAAGAAAAGGCTATAAAAGCTAGAGCAAAAGAAAACTGATAATCAGTAAAAGCTGGAGAACTAAAACGCTAAAAAAGGCTTTAATGAATCAATTTCGAAAATTAAAGCAGCAAAAGTTACTACATAAAACCCAGGGGAAGAATCTTGATGATGACAAGAAAAAGAAAGTATGAGGAGATCGAGGGATTAAAACTCAAGAAATCTTAAGATATAAATTATGCCTCTCTTGAATAGCTACATCATTAAGACAAGAAACGATTTCTCAATTAAAATGACTTAGTATTCACATAAAAGAATAGAATGGTTAATTAAATCCCAATGAGTGACTGTCCCAACTAGTCAAAGCTTAAGAGTTTGAGTTCTCTCAAAAATTTGAGTCAAGATTATATTATACTATAAATTGATTGTGAAAATTGTTTTTTATTTATAGTTTATGAAGGAGTAACATCAAAAGAACTCACAAATCCAAGATATCATAGAGATTTAAAGCAATCTTAATTGCCTTATAAACTAGATTAGCAAAAAATTTGAGAGTTACTTCTATTTATTTGAGAAAAATGTCGTCAGTATATCTTCACAATTATATTTTTTATTGGAGTATTTTTTTTTAATTGATAAAGAATTATTTTTTAAAATTTTATCTGATCAAGAATTAAAAATAATATATAATATATAAAATTAAATACTATATTAACCTAAAAATATAAAAATCAATAAAATCTGCCACAAAGACTTGCAACTTTGACGAATTTAATTTTCAAAAATATTTTCTTAACTTCTGTTTAATCCTTATGTTATTTTTGTAAATCTAAAAATACTCAATAACTCAAAATAATTTTAGATACAATTAATATTTTATAAAAATATAAAAATAATGAATTGTTTTTAATTAAATATATGTGCTTTATTTTTATTGGCAAAAATATTTAATAATGTAGTGGCAATTTACCTAATTATTAATAAACTAATCCTATAGGCAAATCAGGTGAAGTCTAAATTTACTTTGCAAATTTATTGAAAGATATTTGGAGAGGGAAGTAAGAGAAGATTTATCTTTAAAAGTTGCTTAATAAATTAAACAAATTTGCTAGGGTTTGTATAAAATGAAAGTTAGACGAAGGCCTCTCACAAAGAAATGCACTCTGCAGAATATCATAAAACACAGAAGTAAACTAAGTTATAATAATTAAATTTTATTTAATTATTAAAATTAATAACACCAGCAAGGATTTCAGTGGATTTTGTTAAAGTTATTAATTAGTTGTGTCATTAAACTTAGTAATTATTGAGTAATCACAGTTAAAATAGTGGGATTTGTAAATAAAAGAGTGAATATTTGGATTTTCTAAAATCTATTTTTCTTTAGTTCATGGTCAGCTTCTAAGAAATAGGTCTTAACAATGGTAATTACTGAAATGAAAAAATACTATTATTTAATTATTATAATATTTAATTAATGTGACCTTCATGATCAGTCAAATAATAAATATAGTGTTACCAGCTTTTTTCCAACAAAAAAATTCAAATCTACTGAAATCCTAAAATTTGGCTTAACTAACACCTCATACAAATAGTAATGACGCTTTTTACTTCTACAAATACACTTCCCTTTAATATAAACTAAATCCTGATTCTCATTAATTTTTAATAATAATAAATCAGATATTTATAAACAATGCCAATTATTTTTTTAAATTTTAACAATACGTAAGCTATCAAATTTAAAATATATGAAAAATTGCTTTTTCACAAATTTATAATAAGTTTCTAAATTAAACAATATTCTTTTCAATATGATCTACCCCAGAGAGCTTTGACTTTAGCCTCTGCACCACAGTGGAAGCATTTCTCACCAGCAACAAGAGGAGTTTTTGGAGTGAAGGGAATACAGAGAGTTTTAGCTGATCCAGTTAAGACTTCTTCATCTTCACCAGCTTCTTCCATAATTTTTAGGGATTCTTCCTTTGATTAATCTTTAGCTTAGGTTTCACACTCTTGGCTATTGCACCAGGGAGTATGAACGATATTTCTGCCATTAAGAGCAGTCATAAATTCTTCCCAGGTTGAAGCGTCAATCATATGATCATCTCTGATTCTTAGAGCTCTCTCATACATGTCATTGTGGATCTTTTCGAGCAATAGAGGAATTTCATTAACGAGATCTGCCCATTTCATTTGAGATTTTTCACCGTTGTCTCTTCTCACAACTCTTACTTCTTGCTTGTCATAATCCTTCTTACCGAGTTCGAGTCTGATGGGAACACCCTTCAGCTCCTAGTGATTGTATTTGTATCCTGGGTTATAATTTTCTCTATCGTCGCAGTAAACTCTCACTCCAGCTGCTTTCAAGGACTTGAATAATTCATTGGCCTTTTCATTCATTTGTTCTGGATCATCATCCTTAAAAGTAATGGGGACAATAACTACTTAAACTTAAGCAACTTTTGGAATAATTACTAGACCCTTATTATCACTATGAATCATAATCATTGAGCCAATAGATCTTGTGGATAAACCCCATGAAGTTTACCAGACGAATTATAATTAATAATGTATTTAATCAAGAATATTCAAGCTATACTTTTGACCAGCCTTGTCTTCAAACCAAACATCGAACATCTTAGCAAAGTTCTATCCCAATTAATGAGATGTGGCACCTTGAATACCTCAACCGTTTGCGGGTACATAAAGTTCAACAGTGGTGGTATAGTTAGCACCAGCAAACTTTTCTTCCTCTGATTTTCTTCCTTTGACAACAGGAACAGCTAACACCTCTTTATAGCAATCTGCATAGTAATCAAGAATACTTAATACCATTTCGTCAGCCTCTTCAGTTGTGGCATGGGCAGTGTGACCCTCTTGCCATAAGAATTCTCTGGTTCTAATGAATGGAGTTGGGTGCTTGAATTCCCATCTGACAACGTTTGTCCATTGATTCATGCATAATGGCAAATCTCTATGAGAATGGATCCATTTAGCATAACTTGGATACATGATTGTTTCACTTGTTGGTCTGATGGCGATTGGTTCAGCAAGATCAGTTTTACCTGACTTGGTTACCCAGGCAACTTCTGGAGCGAATCCAGCAATATGATTTTACTCCTTGCTTAAGGCAGCTTCATATACAAACATAAGGAAGTAGCAGTTTTAAACTCCGTTTATCTTGAATCTTGGATCTAAGAATCCTTAAATCCTTTCCCAGATATAATATGAAAGGGGTCTTAAGATGTAACAACCTGAGATTTCATAGTATTCAATCATTTCACTCTTAGTAATAACTTATTGAAACCACTTGGAGAAATTTTATTCTTTGGTGCATTCAATACCAATCTATTTAGCATCCTCAATTTTGCCTTAATCTTTCTTTGCTTTAGCTGCTCCCTTCTTTACTTCTTCCTTCTTTGGGGCGGCAGTAGCTTCAGCTAAGATTTGAGAAATCAATAATTTCTGGCTTGTGATCAGCCAACTCTGCAATCTTCAAAGCATCAGCTGAAGTGATTGAAGTGGTGGCATCATTTTGCATGGGATGGAAGGATTCTCTTTTAGCGTCAACAAGTCTTTGATCTAATACAAGATGAATCTCTTTGCCAGTATCATTTAGAATTGAGAATAAGTTGACTGATCCTTTCTTAATTCCCAATAAATCTTCCATGACTTATTCGTCACCTCCTCTCAAATTGCCTGAGCCTGCTTTGAAATGAGTAGTCAATGCCTTCATACCTATTTCAGTATCGTGAGCAGCAACAACTAAGTAAATTTAATCCTTCTTCTTTTTGTTTGCTAAGAACAGGTTCTTAGCAAAAACGGAATCAGCATATTCTCCTTCGAACTTTACCTTCTCAAGACCTTCTTTGACTGTTGCAACAGCTTCATGTCTTATAGTCTATGTTGATTAATATAAAAGATGAGTTGATTTTACATTGAATGAGATTCCTTTCTCAGTTAGATACTTCTCAGTTAATTCAATATCACTTATAACTAGGGTTGATTTTGCTTCTGCCATCTTCAAAAGATTTATCTTATTTATTAATTATACACCTAAATCATATTCTCTAATTATAATGGGTTGGTAATTTAAGTTAATTATATTACATTAATTATGCTGTTTAATATCCCATAAATTAAATATACTCTAAATAGCCAATCATGAAAATATTTGATTAGGTTTTTTAGGTATATATGGATAATCATTTGCTAGGAAATAAAAATGAATTAATTTCAATTAGTTAGCGAATATATATTTACTTTATCAATTCATCCTTATGTTTTAAGTAACTAGTGAGTATTGAAAATAAAAGCAAAATTATTCTAATGACTGATTGTATTAGTAGTAAACATGGCATGCTCTGCTTCAAATCTATTAACTGACGAATGTTCTTGCAAAAGCGTTAAACACTGCTTATTGAAGCTCTAATCTGTGAAGAACTATCCTTTTTCAATTGTTTAATCTTCATTTTACAATAAAAATTAAAGATACTTTTTTTTATGTCAAATGAATTAAATTATTTTACCTTTAATGACAATAATTTTATTTTTAGTTAAGCTGGCTTCATCGATTGATATAAAATTATCTAATATATACAATAGTAGGATTAGAAAGATTTTTTAATTTATAGTTTTGTTAGTTTATCTTTTTTTTAAAAATCCTATATTTTCATATTTAAATAAAGATTTTTAAAGAAAATATTTTAATATTAAGCATGAATTTTTGAAAATAAAAATTTATATGAATTTGCAAAATAACAGAATAATATATTAATTCTTCAATTATAAAATAAAATGGGTTTATAAAGTAATTGACATTATTTGAATCTCTCTTGCTACTGCTCATTATTTCTATTTTTTCATTTATGTAAGTAATTATTTTTCTCACCAATTTAGTAAGCATCTCTCTAATATTTTTCATAATAATTGACTTTTCAAATTATAGTGCATATATTTCGCGAAATTTTGTTTCTATAGAAAACTCGTATAAGGATGCTAAATACTTATGATTGAATAATACACGAGTCAATAGTATCTACTTATGTTGTCTTCGCATAAATAGAATTATAATGGGGGAAAATAAAAACTAAATAATTTTCTAAATAGTCAATAATTGACTTAATATTATTCAAACTTTTATCACACATAATACACTATATATTTATGTTTGCATTTCTATATCATATAATTATAATTACAATTATACAAATCATCGCAGTTTTTTTATTTTAAAAATAAATAATTTCCCGATGTTTTCTATTTTATTAATAATATATTTTTCGATTAAATTTGATTTTGTAATAAAGTATGAATATTTTTATAGGAAAATAGTGATTTGATTTAAGGTAATCACTAATTATTAAATCATATTAGGAAAAGTATAATTTATAAATTCATTTTAACAAACAATTAGATAAACCTAAAAAGCACTTATAAAAAATTTACTTAATAAGTGACCTGAAAAAAACCTTATATTTGTATCAAAGTTAATAAAAATATAAGATAAATTATTATATTTTACAATATTGTAATGAAAAAAATCTATATTTAATTTAGTAGAAATTTATCCTTTTTAAATACATTTGTAAATATACTTAGCTAACATCATATAATTCGTATTAAGTGAGAAGTATATTTTCTACAATTAGCAAATTTTACAAAAATATCAATTTCTTTCTTAACAATCAAAATAAATTAATAATGGTTGTATTTTTAGTATTATTAGTTTATGATGATAAAAAAGTTTGAAGCTAAAAGTAAAAGAGTAAAGGGTCTCTCCTTCAACAAGTACAGACCTTGGATATAAGCTTCCCTACACAACGGAAGCATCAACCTCTTCGATTACAGAGCATCTGTACTCATAGAGAAATTTGAAGATCATGATGGTAAGAAATCATAGAAATTCTATAAGCATTTAAATTCGCATAAATGCTCATCTATTTTGAAAATTAAGGCATAATAAGCATTAATGAACGCCATTATTAATTTTCATTATATCTTGATGATTAATATGACATTAAGGTCCTGTAAGAGGTGTTAATTTACATGAGACTCGGCCTCTATTCGTTAGTGGTGGTGATGATCACAAAGTGAAAGTGTGGAACTATAAAACCAAGAAATGCTTATTCACATTAAGTGGGCATTTAGATTACATAAGAACTGTAGAGTTTCACAAGGAGCTGCCTTGGATATGCTACAGCTCAGATGATCAAACAGTGAGAATTTGGAACTGGTAGAATAGAAGTGTTATTGCTATATTAACTGGTCACAGCCACTATGTTATGGCTGCAACTTTTCATCCTGAAGAGAATCTCTTAGCTTCTGCAAGTTTAGATTAAACAATAAGAATTTGGGACTTTTCAAAGCTGAAAGAAAAGAGTATGCAAAAGACTGGAAGCAGACCTAATATGATTTTCGGGGGAACTGAAATTGAAGTAAAGCATATTATTGAAGGTCATGAAAAGGGAGTTAACTGGGTTGCATTCCATCCTACTTCACGCATAGTAGCATCAGGAGCTGATGATTAAACAATTAAGCTATGGAGATTATCTGATATTTTGAATTTTCTAAAGATCTAAAATAATTATGATTAATTATGTCACTTACTCCAGTAGGCTCTAAGTCAAGAACTTATCTTGCAAAATGAGCAGCTGTAATATGATTTTCAAGTTTATAAGTTGTATTCATTGCGTTCTTATAAGCTAGGAATTTATGAGCAGTCTCCATTCCGCATAAAGTCATAAAACAGCTTAACTCTGCGACTCTTGTGTTAGCATCTTCAGTTTATTGTCCCTAAATTATTATAAAGAATCTAAATTATTCTTACAGTTCCAACAATTCTCTTCCTTTCAAGTTCAATTCTCATAGCAGTGATGTATTCGCTTATCTTTCTTACTAATTCTGTCAAATCCTTTTATTCCTTAGCATTCTTTACTACTAATAAAACTGAATTTTATAAGCAAACTCTGAATGATTCAAGAGCTCCTACAAAATCACCTTTAGTGGTTTGCTCAATGCCTTAGTTGTATTTTTGTATAAGGCTATTGAGAGTAACTGAGACGTATGGAATGTCTTAAAGTATAATGATTATATTTGAAAGTGAATAAATGAACTATCTCAAGAGATTTTTACCCATACATTCTTAGAAATCCTTTTAATTTAGGGATTAATTTTCTTAATAAATTTATACTTATATAAAGATTATTTATCTAAATAAGCATAGTACTTTAACCTAAAGAAATTTGAACAAAATTGACAAATACGTGTAAAAATTTAAAATATCAATGAATTAAAATATTTTCAAAAGTATATATATAATAAGCGAATAGAACTTGCTTTGCATTTGTTATAAATCTTATTATACAACTTGAACAATTAAATAAAAAGAGTTAAAAAATATAGATATTTCACAATCATTTACTCCTTAATAAATGTGAGACTACGACAACTTATACTGCTGGGAAAATAGAAAACTATACAATTAAAAATAAACAAATTTACATGAATATTAATTGGTACATCTCATTAAATAAAATATCCTAGGAATCTTTGACCCCTGTTTAGAGTAATTTGCTTTTATTTTTGTTATAATTTAAAGTATAGTCTAAAGGCTAGACATGTGGAAGAGTTTGAATCTTCTATTTGTTTAATGTATAAACATCAATGAACAAGTTCCTTAAGGTTTCAAAATCAGCTATAGCCAATTATCACTTCATTAGCTCCATACCCTTTTAAAAATCTCCGAGTGTAATATGAAGTGCTGCGACATTAGGATTTTTTCTTAAAGATGTTTGTAGAGGATCAGAGCCTTGAGAAGGATGAACAAATATGTCACTATTAGAGGTAGCTTCGGTATTCTAATTTGCTTAATCTAATTCAGTTGCTTCTTGATTTTCTGTTATCTCTGTAATATCAATTTCATCATCACCCCATGCATCTCCTTCAGCTAACAATCACTGCAAATAATTAAATATAGGAATTACTTTATATTGTTTCTATAAAATGCAGCACTTCCTGTAGTTTTTAATGTTGGTTCATTATTAATTGAGTTCAAAATGTTGGCAACTTGTTTGTTTGAAGTATGGTACTCTTTTGCATCAAGGAACATATCATCACTATCTGCTAACTCTGGTTCTCTCTTCTTTTAAAACATAAGAGCTGCTCTCTTTGCTTCTTCAGCTCTCATGTTAATCATAGGCCATTCTCTTTGTTCTAAAATTTCAATTAAAATTAAAATTTTCCTTACAATATGATTCATTTTGGACGAAAAGTGGTCTTAATGGAAGTAAAGCCTTTCCTCTTCTAGAGAATTTTTCAGCTTGCTAAAGAATTTATTCAGGATCAACACTACCATTCATACCTCTAATTGTTTCTTCAAGTGTACGCTCAAATTCTTTAAGACCATGAGTCTTTGCCATTAAATATGCCAAGGGAATTTATCCTGTCTTAGCTAAAACCTTAACTCTTTCTTAAATATCTCCAGTGTAGATTGAAGTGTTAAATCTTAGTGTATGATCATTCACTGATTATGCGACAACTTGCATCTTTCTTAGTTTGCCTAAGCTTCCATAGTTGCATAGAATAAATTTAGCTAATCAAATGATCTTATTATTTAGAAACATTTCTCAGCAGCTTCCAAATTTCCAAGTAAAATAGCTGTTTAAGCAAGTCTTTGGAAGTTATCCTTTTCTTTGAGTTGTTTAGCTGCATCAAAAGCAACTTAAATATTTACACTAGCTATTGCTAAGTTGAATCTTTGCTTAATATCACTTTCAAAGATTAAAGCTATTTCTGAGTGACCTTACTCTTTAAGATAAGATACTAAAGAGTGTCCACATAAGTTACCTTCAGAAAAAATTTCTTTGACTTCATTAAGATTCTTTTGTTGTAAAGCAAGTTTAATGAGATAATCTGTGTTGTTTTCTTCTATTTGATTTAGATCTCCTTGTCTATTAAAAGCAAAAGCTTAGTTTTTCATAAAGAATGACATATATACTGGTTCATCAATACTCTTGAAAGTTCCAATGGTCTTTCCTTCACAGAACATATACTTAAATATAAAGTGTATTTATTAGACACTTAATGTGGGTTGAAGTTGAATATACAAATGCTTGATTTTCATCAAAGCATCCAGTCTTGATCTTTGAGTTCTCTTTCTATTGATTGATTATTTCAAGATTCTTATTTGTCATTATGATTTGTTGTTTGGTGACAATAACACAGTAAGTGAATTGATTATTCCAATACACTTATTTGACATCTGTGCATGATAACTTATAAAGAACTTTTCTTGCTGCGATGTCATAAAATTACAAGCTTTCATCACTGTAGATAATGATTTTTCCAAGTGAACCTGAATAGAGCATCTCAATTTTACCTGGACCCTTTTAATTGACTTGCAGTTTCTTCTAATTTGAACCATCAAAGTTACAAACTGCCAATTCTTTGTTTTGATCTAAAACGCAGATCTTATCTTTAAAAATAAAAACTGCAGCAATAGTGAAATCTCCTCTCTTTTCTGACTGTACTCTAATGTTTTTAAGATCTTTATGGAATTCATAAATGATAAAGCATCCATTTTCCATTTCAAAGTTCAATATTATGTCATGAGATGACTCTTTGAATTGATTGTAGTAGACAGACTTTGGTTAATTCAAAAGAACATGCTTTTAATTCGTGTTTACAGCAGCCATTATTTACTTATCTTTTGTTGAGAGATCATTATAGCACAGATTCTTGTTTTTAACATAAAAGATATGAGAACCTGATCTAACTGAAGCGAAATTTTCCCTCTCAATTTTAAAAACTATCATTCCATTATCATATCCAACTGCAAAGTAATTTAATGAAGGATGAGCAACCAAAATCCAGAATCTATCAGTGTCCTTTCTAGTTTAAGAAATTTGTACTCTTCTGTTCAAATCCCAGAACCTAAGAGTCTTATCTTCTGAGTTAGATATTAAAATCTCCATTCTTGGATGGAAAAGTACACAGGAAACATTGTTTGCATGCCCTTTTAGGGTGTCCATTTCCCAGTGCTTATTTCCAGATAATCTCCATTTTCAAAAATATATGATCTTTAAAATAAAGATAAGAAATTTACCAAAAGGTGATTGCTATTTGAACTCTTGATATATTTATTACTTTCTCAATTTTTCTTCTTTTAGCTTCCATTCGTAGTCCTTTAATCTCTCAATAACACTTTGCATATATAAAAAAAATGGAATATCTTACAATACAGTCAATCGCATAAAGAGAGTGATTGAATTTTAAGACTAATTTAAATTATATAATCGATTAAATGCAGAGGTCTAAAGAGCATAGTATATAGTTCATACATGCTGATAAAGCTGTATTTACATTCAATACCTTTATATCAAGGTCATGGTACAAGAGGTATAGTAATATAGAAGTTTATGATAAAAGGTTAAGGTTTAA
>ARYC01005754.1:0-26981 GCA_000711775.1 Oxytricha trifallax | reverse complement strand
AGGTACACTCTGGGAGAGCTAAGATCTACTTTAAGCATGATAAAGAAGATGGTAGATATTAGTGCACAACATGCATGAAGTCTTATACTCACTTAGCTAAAGTAAAGAGGGATATGCAAAAGCATCATTTAAGCGAATTCCTGATTAAAGATGAGGAAACTTAAAAGCTTGTACCTGCTAAAAGAAAAAATAACTCTCTTTAGTCACAAAAAGAACAGTAGGAGAGACTTAAGAGATAGAAGCGGTTGGAGTCAATTAACCAACCAGCAAATGGTATGTAAATAGCATGCTTATAAGAGAGATCAATGTATATATCTGCATTAAATGCAGTCGACATAAGCAGCTGAATTGAAAACTATTTGAATATTGACGTACCTAGCAAGGTAAAACTTATAGTTGTTGATGAAATCGCTTACAAGGTATATCCATTCAAGTATCTCATTAAGAACGAGCAATATTAAAATGAGTTTGCAAATGAATACATAGTACTGAGAGAGGCTTAGAAAGATAATGCAAGAACTTAGCTATGCTCGACGGAGTTATAGTTGGTCATGGTTTTATTGCTTTGAGACTAAAGAAGTTTGAAATGACTCTAAGAGAGTATCTTTACCACAATAGATATCCTGATGATTTGAATGAGATACTCACAGATATGACTAAGGGTGTGAAAGAGCTCCATGATCTAGGGTCTGTTCATAGAGATTTGAAGCCAGAAAATGTAATGCTAAATCTCTTCCCTTTAGAAGTAGTAGTCATAGATTTCAACAGAGCAATAAGACAAGAGATAGTGACTTTAGCTAATGTTTTAGGCACTCCAGGATACTTCCCTATAAGAGAGAAATGGACAAATGGGTCTGTGTAATGGGATGTTTGGGCGGTAGCTGCAATTATCTTAGAGTGCGATATGGAAAGTATGTCATACTTGGAACAAAACATGAGAAATAATCAATAATTTTGGCTGCTAAACATATTAAGCAAGATGAAATATGCAATGAAATTAAGAAGATAGTTGAATGGTCATTGTATAAGCTCCAGCATATCCACGATAATCATTGGATGATATACTAGAACAACTACAGACTGCTAAATTCAAGAGGTATCACAAAGATAAGCAAATAAAATTTGTTTGAATTAAGTAAAGTAATACTCCTTAAATATTCATTAAATTCATAAAAAACCTGCGTTTTCTCTACTAACCCCAATAAGACCCCAACTATATCCTACAAATCAAAGCACTTATAAACCTCACTAAGGGGTTGTGGGGTTTTGAATGATAAAGTCCATCTAAGTTAGAATCATCTATCAAATGAGCCCAAGATCGTTTAAATTGGCCAACTTTAACTGCCACGAATTTGCAATATTATATATTTAAAGCTTAATTGTTTTTCCAAATTCAAAAGTAATCTACAATAGCTATAAAGTGTCAGTTAAAAATAACATCTTCAAATAACTTGTCATAAGAAATCCACTACTAGTATTGAACTCAAATCTATAATAAACTGATATTGTTTTTGAAAATAATACAATTGATGGCTTATTTTTAGATCAAAATTCAAATCTCTAAGATTCCTTAATATATATTAGTGCACCTTAAAGCTTGACGTTATTCAGGTATAATACTATTAAGAATATTAAAGTTAATGCTTTGATGTCAATTAAAGCTTAAATAAAGTTGTAATTTACTTATTTAATTAATTATTTTGCAGTTTCTTATTGCTTTTATTGTTTTTCATCAGCCAAAAACAAAACCATTTTTAAATTGCAAGGATATAATTTTATAATTAAGATATTTCTTGTTAAAAACCAAATAATTAAAAATAATCCATAACTCATTTTAATGGAACTTTGACAAGATG
Source organism: Oxytricha trifallax (assembly GCA_000711775.1). NCBI lineage: Eukaryota > Ciliophora > Spirotrichea > Sporadotrichida > Oxytrichidae > Oxytricha > Oxytricha trifallax. The sequence goes on along the minus strand of ARYC01005754.1, from coordinate 25,125 downwards.
ACACAATAAAAATATATTGCATGCTGTCATTATAAAATTATCACATTTATAGAATAATAAAATTGATTAAAAATTCTAAAAAATATTTAAGTAAATAATTAAATAATAAGGTTTTAGTTTTAAATTTAGTCAGGCAGTGAATCTATTAATAAAATTGCATTATAATAATTTATCTATTATTTCTGAAAATGAGTTTTATAACAACTTTCAAGGTAATATACATATATTTACAAACTTATAGATAATTTGCAATAGCAGTCCTACTTTACGATAAAGTACATTAACACAGTATTATTTGAGAATAATCTGTTTAAGGATTTAATAATGACTCAGAACAAGATTTTATCAGTGTCTAATGCTTAGGATGTTATTATTTAAAATATCAATGCTTCCAATATTGCAAATGTATTTATAAAAATAAGTATAATTATTTAGGATTATGTTTTAAATCTAAATTCCATTACAACTGATTTCCAATACAGCTTTTAAAAAAGCTTAAAAATAACATTGATTATTAGTTTAAAATCAATCATTGCTATTTTTTAGTTAATTAATATAAGTAAGAGTTTGATTTTTAAACTATTTTTTAGGATCATCTAGTCTTTTCTAAACTTATAAATTTATTTAAATTAATTTAAAAAAATTTAAATTGATCCTTTATTTGACATCAATTTAAAATCTAAATTTAAAACAAAGCAATTTTAATAAAATATACTCAGTATTACTTTAAATTAATTAAATAAGAAATTAAATTTTCATTTTGACTAAATCAATATTTCTTTATCCAATATATTTCATTATTATTATTTTTTTGTATTCTTTTTATTGAACTATTTGATTAATATAATATAAATTTAGAGAGCTTTATTTTATTTAAAATTACTCCATAAAAAGAATAGCTTATTAAATTAAATCTACTAAATTTAATAGTTCGATGAAGGAGGATCAAAGATCATTATAAATTATATTATAGGCCTTTATTCTTATTAATTTAAAAATATATGATATTAAATTCTAAGCACACTCATCTTTTATTTAGGTATTAATATATAAAAAAATAAAATAAAATATTTCTCTAAAAAAATTCAAATTAATCAATAATAAAAAATGATCAAAATTCTATCATTACAATTGACAATCTAAATTTAGAGATTTATGACTATATTTAAGCAAATATAAGTGAAATTAATTATACAAATTCAAATTTAAGGCTTTTGCTGATGTCACAAATTTCAAAAGATGCTCAAGATATTTAAATATAATACATTAATAAATTAGTTTCTATATTTAAATATTCTAAATTAAATTTTAATAGATCTTCATGAAAAGGAAATAAACATAAGTTTACAAAACATATTCTTGAATAACATCTAATAAGAGAGCGATCTCATAAATTTAGGTAGATTTTAGCATCCCAATTTTACATTTGAAATTTAAATCTTTATAAAGTAATATATAAATATTCACTTATTCATAATTATTTGAAATTAGAAACAGTTAGATTCAGTATTTAACAACAAATAACTCATTAATTCTATCTAAGATGAATGGAAACTTAGTATTAAGAAATATAAACTTTACTAATAATACGAGTCATGTCCTTAAAATATATCCTATTAGACCTAAAGTATTATTAATTTGAGGAAATTAATTATTAAAAAGTATTTTTAATCGGTAAATTTCATGCAAATATCATTAAAAAGGTAATAAAATAAATCAAAGATCTTATTATTTTAAACATAAACTTCTTTATTATTGCAATTACGATTCAAAAAGCATTTTAAATAATGAAGTTTTATTAACTATCGACTTAATATTGCATAATTTATATAATTCTATATATTTTATCTTTGATAATTATTTATGTAATGTTTCAAAATAATTTGATCTAAAGGAGTTTAACTTAAAATTATATTATTTTTAATTTTACTAATTTTATAGAATTAATTTACGGATGCAATAATATTTTGGACAAAACAATACCATAAATAGTTTATATTTCAAATTGTCATTTCATAAACAACTAAGGAACTAATGATGCAATAATATAAACAAAATAAAATGCGATAGTTTATGCAAATAATTCCATATTTTAAAACAACACAAGTAATGGAAGAGGGGGTGTGGCTTTTGCTGATATCAAACAATCACAAATCACTTTTAACAATTGCTCATTTATTAACAATTCAGCTTTTAAAGGGGGTGTCGCTTATGCACATCTGTAAAGTAAAGTTACTATCAGAAATTGTACTGTGATTAAAAATAGTGCTCAATTAGGAGGGGTGGCCTATATTGCTGATGATTATATCTTTATATTTTAGTATTAAATAAAAGAGACAGCATGAAAATACAACTGTTAAATTTTTATTTTATGATGGGATCATAGAATCTTATAACAGTTTATATTTAGACAACTAAGCGATTTCTGGTTAATTCCTTTACTTTTTCAATTCTATTTAGCCAAATATCTTAAATAATACAACTCTTAGTTAGTTAATTTTAGAATTGAAATTAAATCTGGAGATACGAAATCAATTCAGTAGGATAATTCAAACATATTAATCCAACTCTTAGCTTAAGTTTGTAATCGGATGATACATAAATTTAATTGATTAAGTCTGAGATACATTTAAACATGCAGCTAAATATCATTAATTCTAAGTAAATTTTAATTAGAATCTAATATTTTTAGGTAATTAATCAGAGCTTAAGCAGGCTCCTTACTAGAATTCAAAAATGTTATTTGTTAAAATCTTCAGCTTTTTAATATTGCGATTTTAAGTCAAAGTAACTTAGAAATCGATGATTCCATTTTTTACAATATTACAAAGTAATCTTATAATTAAAATTAATTGTTTATAGTTATCAATTAGAAGAGAAAGACTCAAAAAGCTTATTTATCACTTAAGATTATTCAATATTGTACATTAGAGTTTATTATTTAGGAAAATAATATAAATAAAATTTATAATAAATCAAAAAAATGAAAGTTAAATGAAAAATTTCAAAAATCAATGATTTATTGTCATATTCAAAATAATTAGAATATGCTGAACAGTCAACTTTATATTATACCTGGGATTAAATAGACTTTAATTTGAAAAAACTCAACAAATTTAGATTTTAAAAATTTAAATTATGTTAACTCACTGAGGGTACAATTTAAACATTTAACAGTCAAAATAATGCTCAGCTAGTTTTGAATTCACTATAGAATTAGCCTAATATCTTTTAAATTCAACAATTATGAATGCCATTTTAAATAATTATGAAGTAAACTAAATTTATTTCCCGAATTCATATTTATTCCTACATAGTGTTAATAAACAATACCAATTTAACTCTTTTTAAGTTGAATCTGTTGCAGAGCTCTTTTTCTAATATATTATTGGGAAATTTAAATTTCGAACAAATCGATACTATGGGAATGTGTTTCCTGCCCCATAAATCATAATTAATTTTAAATACCAAAAATTAGAGAAGAAATATGTTAATCACTATTTTAATTTTCCTCCCCCTATATTAAATAAGTTTTTTTAATTAAAATATTTTATTATTATAAATATTCCTTGTCTCTATAGATATTAGACACTACAAAAACAAAATGATTAATTAATCTGATTTTTCTGGAAATTATAAGTCATTATCAAGAAAATAGATTTAGTAATTATTTAAATAAGTAAAATTTGATAATTTATGATATTATAAACTTTTACAAATTAAAAAAAATTACATAATTTTATATGGGCAGTAAACTTCTGATGAGACAGGATCCTACATGATTTTGGGCAGGAACTTCCCCCTATCGTAAATTGTGAACAGAGGAAACTCCCCACAATACTATTATTGCGAAAATTTATTCAATTGGAACAATTGAAGAAAAAGAATTATATAAATAAATATTAAATTAATTGCATCTTATGTTATTAAAACTTTACCAAATTTACTTATGCTTATTTATCATTTATCTAATTTTTAGATATAAATTACAAAATTCAAAATTTTTTTATTAAATGGATAAAAATATAATGCAAGAGCAAGTTATAGTAATTTTAAAATGATCGAAATTTTATTTGCCTAACTGCCACTAATTTTATTTATTGTTACTTTTTTTTACTGATAAAACCCCATGATTAAATAAGAAAGCAATCGTTATTTTAAAATATGTAATAGAAATAATAATTTAAATAATAAGAAGTTCAGTATTTACAGGTTATTTATAGATGAGAATTCTAATAAAATTAATTACTAATATTGCCAATAACATTTTTAAGCATTCTCAATATTTTTACTTTCTTGCCTTCTTGTCCTATCGCACTTTTTATTTTTAATCTTTAACAGCTCAAATTTATTTTTTAAGAATATATACATCGTGTATTCTGAGTGTTAATAATTCATCTTTCATTAAAAGTTTTTCTTCTGATTCTTTGAAGGATTCTCTAGTATATTTTTATTTAAGCATAAAGTTTTTTTTAAATAGCTTTGAAGTTTTTATTAGAAAATGTGACTCAAATAAATTTTGAATTTATCAAATTTTTGATAGTAAATTTAAAAGGAAAATAAGACTTAAAAACGGGAATATAATATCACACTTCAGATGTTAAAATTGAGGGTCTGTAGTCCAATGTCAGAGGGTTCGATTCCTATGATAAAAAATCTTTTTAAAAACTAATAAACTAAATTGATTTATTTTAAGATAAAGCATTGAATTTTATTTAAGATAATACAAATTACTTTATATTAATGATTTTAGTTCTTTACATAAATTCAAATATATTCCTTCAATAAGCAGGACAACCAGGGATTTATATAGCTATCCTCTTGTCAATTTTAAAATTCTATTTTATTTTAATATTTGAGTTCATCAGCATTTCTGTTAGTGACTCAAAAACTTCATTGAAATATGGATTCATAAATTTAAGATAATCAAATGGACTCTTTTAAAATATTGCAAAATTCTTATCTATTGGGAAATAAAATATAAATGAATATGAAATTGTCACAATTATAGAAATTATTTATTTGGAGTGAGGGCCCTTTTACAATTGCCTAATTATTTTTATTGTAATAGATGAGTTAATTGACTTCTTTTCTATAAAAACTAACTTAGTAAAAAGATAACTTACTATATATAAAATAGTTTAATATAATCGATCAATTAATATCGATATATTTAATTTATTCTGCAGATTATCGAAATAACTTTTCCATATTAATAATAAACTTTCCCAATTATAAACTTCAATTGATTTTACTATAAATTATTTACTTTTATTTAAATAACCAAATGCATTGTGTTTTAAAAATATTAAGATAAAAAGCTTAAGTATTATTGAAATGAAAATTATTTTAACAGCTTATTACTGTAATTTAAATTAGTAGTTATCATTTTATCGCATATTTTTTTCACTTTATAATTGCTTAAAAATATATAAAAAATATTAATAGAGTATTTTTCTTCACAATAATAAATTTCTAATAGCCTAAAACTCAATATTTAACTTAACTGATTCATTCTTATAAAATATTATGATAGAAGAATCTAGTATGAGTTTATAATAAATAACTCAAGGAGGCTTAGCAATATAATCGTAAAACAGCTAATTTTAGTTATAAAATTTAGAGTTTAGTAATATCTATGGGTCATATCTACTCTATATTTATTTTATATTGAAATACTTGGTGGAGCAATCTATGTTTCAAATACATTAGGCACAATTTTTCGATAAATTTCAATATAAAACTGCAATTTTCAAAATAATACAGCATTTTAAGGGGGAGCTATTTATCTTATTGATACAAATTTAAATCTCTAAAACTCAAATTTTATTCTAAATAGTGCTGTTGAATCTGGAGGGGCATTATACTTAAAACTTAAAAATGAAGATCCCACTTCACAAAAAAGCAGCAGTATGATTTAATCCTCAAATTTCATTTCGAATTATGCTGCGTCTAAAGGAGGTGCAATAAATTATAACTTTTTAAAACCTCAAATCTTTTAAGATGTTTAATTTTCTGAAAATTAAGCGAAATTTGGAAAAGACTTCGCTGGTTAAAAGTATAAAATAGCCTTCAAAACTTAAAATTCTATTTCTATTGCTAACAATGCTTTGATTTCATAATAATTTATTTATAAATGATAAAATAAGAAGACATTGAGGTAATGATTCTTGATAGAGATGATCAAGTTGTTGAAGATGACTCTGATACTCAAATAACAATTCAGTCTAAATTTTTTAATGCTTCAGTTGTGGGAGAATAAATATTCACAGTTTAAAATGGAATTGGAATTCCATATATATCTGTGTTAGGAGCACCAGGATCAGAAATTACTCTTATTGTTTAAAGTTTGACAGACTATAAGCTTTTGAATGATTCTAAAGTTGTAAAAATTCTACCTTGTTAACTTGGAGAAGTTCTGCAAAACGGATTGTAAGTTAAATTCAGTCATACTTATAAATATTTAGATGCAATTTATGTGGTTATGGGACTTATGTTATTAAGAAAAATCAAGAATCTTGCTAAAGATGTCCCTCTAATGCTATATGTTCAGGAGCTTCAAGTATTGAACCTCTTAGTGGATTCTGGAGAGCTTCAAATATTTCTGAGTCAATTTATGAATGCTTTAATGAAAAAGCTTGCTTGTAAATTTATATTTTATTTAAAGGATAAATAGGTCTGGTGGAATTTAAAATTGTTAACAGGGATACTTTGGTCCAATATATTTTATTTATATTGATTTAGATATACTTCTGTTAATTATTATTGAATATGCTCTTAATGTATCGGATGGGATAGAAATGATGGGAAATATTTTGCAAAAGTAGGTTAAGATTAATGCTAAGAGTGTGGGTCGATCTTGGAGGAGAGTTTCATTATGATGGCTATATTTTTTGCATTTGGCCTTTATTTCATAATTCTCTTAATGTAATTTCATTAAATAGACCCAATTTTAATTTAGAATGCTTTTGAAAAATCCAAGCAGAAAAAAGGAACATTCAGTTTAAATATTTTATATTTTAAAGTTCTATTAAGAATCTTGACTAATTACTTCTAAGAGCTCATGATGGCTTTTGACTTAAATTTGGAATGGCCTGAAATATTAAAATAGTTCTTTTAAAATTTCACTGCTATAAGTAGTAGCAAAAATAGAAATTTTTATTATATTTATTGCAATCAGAGTTTCATAAAGGTCAATTGCTTATTTCAATCAAATGAAATATAATTATAAATTAGAATCAACATCCTCTTTTGATGAATTCAGCAAATATGTTTTTGGATTGATATTTTTTTCATTTCTTCCTTTTTTTGTATTTTCGTTATCATTCTGTTTTTAGAAGCTATAATATAAATATATTTATAAATTATAATTAAAACCATAGTATTAAACATGTTCTCTAAACAAAGATTTTCTGGTAGCCCATTTTCAAACACTTTGATAACTACTATGGTTTTTATCTTTCTAGTTTATCCCACTATTTCCACTTATACATTTGGGATGTTCAACTGCATAACAATTGAAGGGGTTTCTTACTTGAACAAGGATTTTGATATAGAGTGTTGGAGCAGTGACCACTATTTTTACATTTACTACTTCACTCTGCCTGTGATCATTATTTGGGTCATTGGCTATCCCCTTTTCATCATAATTGCATTGAATAGAAATAAGAAAAGATTAAATGATGTTAATGTAATTAAATAGTACGGGCTTTACTATATTGGATTTAAAGATAATACTTTCTACTGGTAGATTGGAGTTATAAACATTAGAAGGATAATTTATATTGCTGTCACTGTTTCCTTATCGAAATTTAAAAAGCAACTTTATGTAAAATTAACTCATCTATAGTAAAATCTTTATTATAGGCTGTAATTTGCATCTTTGTCATTTATTTCTATCTGTAAATGGTAAGAATAATCTAACCTTACGAAAGTAAATACCTAAACTCAATGGACTCGTTTGCTTCTCTAGCTACTTCTTCAACAATCATATTTGGAATATTTTTTCTTGAGAAGACAAATAAAGATAACTAGATAACTGTTGCACTTTTATTCTCAACTATTTTGATAATCAATTATAAAATTAAATATTTGTATTGTTAATGTAGCATATTATGCATCAATTAATTAGATAATATTAATTGAAACTAATAAGAATTAGAAACATATAATTGGTTAAAATAAAAGTTAAAAAATAACTTAAAGATTGACTAATTTTTATAATTCATGAGACACACTTTTTGAAAGGAATTTTTGTTGTAAATTATTTTCAAATTGACAAGATTAATTATTTATTAAGTCAATATTAAAAACATATTTTTTGTTAATTGTTCGTTTGTGCTCTACTGGATCTCAAAAATTTCTCCTATTTTACTGAGAATCAAAACCCCAAAACACCTGCAGTATTTTGATTGATAAAAGAAGACTATTAACACATACTTTATTAGGGTTTTGAAAGGGTTTATGTAGGGGTTTAATTTTTAAATATTTGTAATTTAAGTGAGTATATGCGAGGTTGGGGTAAGTTTATGAAATTGATTATATAGATTTACTATTTAAATTGCGATATGGTTGTAAGACTATGGTGATCAACTCAGAGCTATTCTTAATTACAGATCTATAGCAAGGCTGCTCCATAAATCTCCAGCAACTGTTAGGTCTCAATGTCTATTAGCATTAAATTTAAAGAGATAGCATCTTAACTCTAAGCCTAAAAGACCTCTAAAGCTTTAGCAACATCATATCGATTATCTTATTAATGATAAGACTCTTAAAAACTTGGCACTCTTCTCTCTATCTTAGAGAGCTGTGATGTTTCATCGCCAATTTCCTAAGCTTCATATATCTACTTAATAGATAGCTAACATATATAAAAAGAACGGACTATCTTTCAAGACAGTCAATCGCATTAAGAGAGTGATTCACTTTAATGTTCCATTTTATAAGACTAATTTAAATTATATATTCGATAAAATGCAGAGGTCTTAAGAGCATAATATAAAGTTCATACACGCTGATGAGGCTGTATTTACATTCAATACATTTATATCAAGGTCTTGGTACAAGAGGTATAGTAATATAGAAGTTTATGACTAAAAGGTTAAGGTTTAAACTCATGCAATTCTTGGAGGAATAAGTGAAGATAGTGGCCTCGAGACTTATGTTATTCACCCTCGTTCTATAAAGACTGAATAATATATTAAGTTCTTGCAATAACTCAGAGATAAGTACGCTGACTAAAAAATTATTCTCTTCGTTGATAACTTGTCAGTTCATAAAACTAAAGACTCAAGGAAGGAGTATTAAAGGCTAAACATAACACCTGTATTTAATGTTCCTTACAGCCCTCAGTTCAATGGAATTGAATTATATTGGGGATTATTGAAAGGTCATTATAAGAAATTGCTGCTCTACCATCTGATGCATGATTTAAAGATAGATACAGTCGATTTTATTAAGAGTGCTGCTAAGAGAGTCAGCGATGATAAAGCTAAAGTGTGAGCAAGAGAAGGGATATTTTGTGTATATAAATAAGTTTTAGATTTAAGTGAATGAACAAGTACGCATATTAAATTAAGCCATAAAGGGATTTGGTTTATCTTTCTTTTCTTCCTCTTAAGGCTTGCTTGGGCCCATGTTTCTTCTCTTAGTGCCAGCTCATGCATCTATGTTCATCTCGTCTGGCTTTTAGAAATCTTTGAAGAGTCTCTTACTCAATTCATGCTTTACTTAAGACTTTCTCTCTCTGTTTAATTTGCTGCGCTCTTTCATCAAGTAAATAACAGTACCAGGTTTTTCTATAAAGTTAGAAGACTGAGCTTTCTAGAGATGAATGGATGCTTCTGCAGTTCTTAGATCTAGGTGTCTCTGATTTTAATTTCCTGCTTCTCTTTTTCTTCAGGAGAGATACTATAGCTTTTATTGTGAGCTTCTTAAATTACTTCATTTAAGTACTCAGGTTTCAGAGTTCCAAGAATGCCGAAGAAAAAGTTTCTCTCTAACAACTTATTAGATAGTTGAAGCTTTGATGGAAGGTAGAGAGCAACATCTGGATCGTTCATTTGTTACTGATATTTCAGGGTATTTAGGTATCTTGATCATTCAGATTTCATTAGACTTAAAATCTTTTTTCTCTTCTCTTAGCTTTGCCTTTAAGAATGATATGTTTGTTCCTTCCTGTGTTGGCAAGAACAATCCAACTATGGTTATTAAGTTAATTATAAGATAAAACTTACCTTCCTATAGCAAGTATCTGTAAAGGTCTTCTTTACTTCTGAATTTTCCTATTAAATAGTGAGATTAAATTCTCTTCATTGCATCATTCATAGATTCCATCTTGCTTGCAGTTTCTATAAATGTTTATGAAATTTAAAATTATAGATATCCATTCTAAACTTACTAAAATTTTACTACTAAATAGGGAGATCCAAAACTTGGATGTCTACCTGAATCAGATAAATACATAAAATATGGAGGAACTTTCTCTAAGTTTCAGAGTTTGACTTCCATTTTTATAAAACTTTCTCCATTATTTTGCTCCTAATAATAATTAATTTAATTAGGTGGTGCTCCTAATTTATTAAAAAACTTAATTGGGAGGTTTAATTAAAGTTCAAAACCGTATTATGTGGTAAATAAAAAAAATAAAATCTTTTTACTTCCCCTCCTAAATTTAAGAGAACAGATTTAGGAGCACAACCTAACTTCACAAAACACATTTAGATGTATTTTAATAAATAAAATGGATGAAATAATAGTATATAAATTATCTCAAAATTTTAGATATATAAAACTAATTTCTTGAACTATGTTCCCATTAAACCTCTCTAAATCTTTGAGGATATGCTCGTACTTGTTTATAAAGGTAGAATTTAAACAATTATTAATAGTATTTATAAAATGAGCGGCAACTTACTTAGAAAAGCGGCATTGCTTGGCATTAGCCAGCAAAAACTTTCTTTCATGAATCAAATGAAAATTGAGTCTTGTGATGCCTCTACCTAATACGAACCTGAAATTCTCTAACTTTAGATTTCAGACTTTGAATAGCAATTCAGTTGTTAAATAGAAATGCAGAGCTAAGAAATTCAATGCGAAGCACAAAAAAGAGATTGTTTAAGAGGAGGAAGAGAAAAAAAGAAGTTAAGGCATTGCATTAATGTGAAGAGTGTGAGAAGAACTTCACTTATAAATCTGCTCTCAAGCGTCATATTTTAGAGCAGCATTCTAACAAGCCCAAGCTCTATCTGAAGCATGATAAGAGAGATGGAAAATATTTCTGCCTTTATTGCAATAAGCAATAAAATCATTCAAGGGGTTTAAAAGTTCACCTATAAATTCATCATGGTAAAAAGTTTGAAATCATAAATCCTGAAACTGGTGAGGTTTTCCTTAAAAAAGAAAGCCGAGAGATACTTTAGAAACTTTGGAACAAAGAGTTAAGTAAGAAAATAAACTAATTAAAGCTGTGAGAAATCTCCCTGCCTCTGAAATAATAAAAACTAACACTTAAGATATAAGCACTAAAACTTCCAATATTGAACTTAATTGACCTTAAAGAGTTTAAGGAAAATTATCTTATCCTTGAAGATAAGTTTGAGAAAAAGGTCATAACAGATAAGCAGTTCGCATACAAAATATATCCGTTCAACTAATTCAAATACGATGAAAGTATCAAATGGAATTCTTAAATGAATACCAAGTACTTACTAAGTCAAGAGATAGACAGAGCAGATTTATAATAAAGCTAGATGCTATTCTACTTGCTCAAGATCATGTAGCTTTTCCTCTCTCTTTATGCTAAATGACTTTTAGAGACTACATTTAAGATTAAAGGATACCAAGTAGTTACCTCTTATTCTAACAAATATTTGCAAAGGCATTCAAGAGCTGCTCGATTTAGGATATGTACAAAGAGACTTGAAGCCTGAGAATATTATGCTTCACTTTTCACCTCTCGGAGTAGCAATAATTTTTTTCAATAGATTATAGAGAGTTGAAGCTTCAGCAGTTGGTAACGTTTATGGTACTCCTGGATACTTTCCAGAAAGGGAGGACTGGAGAAATGGTGATTATAAGTGGAATATATGGGCCCTAGCAGCAATAGTTACTGAATGCGATATGGCAAGAAATGATTACTATAGCTATAAGAGAGAGAAATATTCAAAGCAGAGAATAAAGCAATATCAATACTAGAATAAGATAAAAGGTAAAATGAAAGATATGGCTGAGTAGATAATCATTAAGCCTAACCATAGAGCGAACCATACAATAGACTAAATGATCAACTGGATAGGAGAAATAAAGTTTAGAAAGTTGCCTCATGATGCCAAAGTACTGTTTGAGTGAATAGTAAAAATAAAAAAAAACCTCTAATACACACTAATTTACATTAAATTTAAACCCTAATCCCTTAAATAAAACCATAATAAAGTATGCGTTAATAGTCTACTTTTATTAATCAAAAACTCAATCAAACTACTAAAGAGGTTTTGTGGTTTTGAATGATTCTAAGCAAAATAAAATTCCTGAAGGAATTGCATGCTTCATATAGAATCTCAAAATAAAAATCTAATTCTATAAATATTAACATGATTGATTGCCCAAACTTATCCGCTAAAGATAAGAAATCTAATAATAGAGCAAGTTTGCAAAAATTGACAAATATTTAATATAATTAGAAAGAAGAAATGTTAAAAGGCTAGTCTAAAATATTTTAAACTCAAAATAAATACAATAATAGTAAAAATTCTAATTGTTAATAAGAAAAAGGTCGGGTATTTGTGCGGATAATTTGAACTATTATAAAATCTTAATAGATTAATTAGTAAAATCAAAGTTAAATGTTTCATAGATTTTTACTATATATATAATAAGTATTTTGTAGATAATTTCAAGTAAAATATAACTTTTATATTTTTATAAATCTCATTTTAAAGTTTACAAAATCTTTCTGTAAATTTTTAAATTTAGAGGTCAAGTACATTCAATTTTAATTTCTTTATAAAATAAATTATAGTAAAATAGAAATTAATTAATATGCATTTATAAAATTTCTCAGAACTGCCTGTTATTATTTGAACTAATTTATTTGTAATAAAATGGTCCATTTAATAAAAATATTAATTATAAGACACCCTAAAAAGATAGCATGGACAAAGAAATAATAATTTTCTCAAATCACTTAGGATAAAAATAATGTGATGAGCTGAGGGAAGAACATTCTAAAACTAGAGATATAAGCGTTTATTTAGATGAAATTTAAGACGATTAGTAAAAAATTTATAATAAGCATATTTTCTTAATGCTTTATTTTATAAGAATCGTAATTTAAAAAATAATTTTATTCCTATTCCATATATAATTTTAAAAATCGTTTAAATTTGATATTGAAAATTACAAACGATTTTTAAATTAATTAATGAAAAAATGAATCATATAAAATCAGAGGAAAAAAAGTGATTTAATAAAAAAAATTAGTTAGTTAATATTTAAAATGTATGATGCGGTTTTGATTATTTTAAAATGCTAGTTATTTCGAAGTAAATTAATTTAATGTTTTATTTTAAATACTGACGCATATTAAAATTTTATCATAATTTAAAAGGAATATATGATATGTTTTTATAATTTTTATTACTTAAAAAATTCTACTGTTCTAACTAAATTAAGACTAAGATTAATCAAACTAAACTTTAACCTTTAAAAACTAATTTGATGGTAAAGCTAAATAAAATAGAACTTAAACACGATAGGAATTTGTTATTATATTTATAATAATTATTCAACAGCAAGATTAATGAGAACATATTTCAAAGAAATAATAAAAGATAAAAAAATAACATTCACCTTATTAAATATTTGTTAAATTTTTATTGCCAATAATGTTAAGTATCTGTGAATTATGAAGTTTATATTCATTTTTATAAACTTATAATTAATTATTTCAATTACAATTTATTTACAAATAGTTTATAAGATCATATTTATATAATAAATAACTCCTCTCATAATGTAAAAAATTATTAAAAAATAATAAAAATCATTTATAATTTATATTTCTTTTGATAATTTACCTATAAGTATTGTAGAATAAAACTCTTATAAAAGTTATTTTTTAGTTTTAATTATTTGGAAATCTTAATTTATAATATGCTATTTGTATATTTTTTAAATAATTTGTAATATTTTCTTTATTATTTGAATATTCTTTACTTTTCTTTTTTTATTAATATTAAAAATTAAATGCTTAAAAAAGAAAGATAAAGAACTATGTAAATGAATAATTTTATAAATTAATTAAATTATTTTATTTTAAGTATAAAATATCATAAAAATTTTATCTAGAATATAAATAATTGATTAGAGCACATTCTACAAGCGCTGGCTTTTAATTGTATAATGCTAATTTTAGGACTTATAAAATACCAAAGAATAGTATAATTGATCATAGCATCTAAGCAGTTGGTTAAACATATATTATATATTTATTGGTGCTAAAAGAAAAGAATCACTAATCAGGATGCTCAACAAATTTCCAAGATAAAATAATTTCACATAATTAAGCTAAATCTTAAAGAATTAAAATGATAAAAAGCTTATTAGTTAAACAATTGACTTCTAAAATAAATACTCATCACAGAAACATTAATACGATGAAATTTCTAAATTATATATTTTTAATTTTATATGAATCAACAGCCTAAGAAAATATTGGTAAATTATCAATATATAAGCAAGAGCATATTCTAGAAAAATTTAATGGAATTATGCAAAAAGTTTATAAAGGGAACAATAAATAGCAAAATAAATATAGGAGTGCTAAAACTTAAACATTACTGAATAAAATTTTTAAAGAAGATTAATGATAATTATTTAATCTATGAGAAAATATACTTAAATATATTTTAATTATTTATACATTTAGTGATTTTGGGATAGAAAACTAATTTATACTTATTTATAATAATTTAATTTAATATTGAGAACTAAAAATAATATCTGTATTAAAAATAATTTATTCTTTAAATTTATATTTTAAAGATTTAATATTAACATTTGATTATAATCATGGAAATATTGATAGATCAAAATATAAAATACTATTATCTAATACGAATAAGTTTTAAATTCTATAAATATGATCGATTAAAATGATATTTTATTTATAATTTTCAAATCAGACTTCCTTACTTTTGAATAATTAATAAAATAAAATTTTATTAAAAAGCTTAATTTATATTTAAGTAGAAATTATATATATTTCAAAATAAAAATTATTTAGAAAATAAAAAGGAAATGGTTTATAAAAATTTTCACTCAAATTTTTCCCTCTTTAATTTTAAATTTTTATTTAGATGAATCTAAATTAAAATATTAATTAATAAACTTTAATAGAAATATTTATATTCTTTGTATATTAGCCTAAATATTTATTATATTAACGATGAATCCAATCTTAAAGTTTAAAAAAACATAAAATAATATGCCAAAAACAATCAATATTTTTACCATAATTATGATAAAAAGGGCTTTTTTTGTTTGCATTCTTTTGCTAAGTTATTGTAAGATTTTGAATTCAGCTAAGTGTTATGGTATTACTTCATTAATTAAATAATAAAATAATTATAGTTATTCATTTCAAACAACTAATGATGGCCAATCAAAACTTTAGAACCTTTAACAATGTTTTATGTTCTAAATGTTAGTAATTTATTAAAAAAACTTATAATAAAAAAATCATAATATATTTTATCAAACAATTATTGAACAATATATTTAAAAGTTAATGGATATTGATTTTATAAATTAGAAATTATAAAATGTGATTTAATGAATGGTCAATTTATAATGGATTCACAAAGATTATTGCAAGACAGAGTTGAAAATGCTAAAGTATAGAAAAATTCAAAAGAATAGCCTTATGATAATATTACAAATAATAAACAAGATATTGAATTCAAATTTATTGACAATAAGAGAAAAACATATTCAAATTTTTAAATTGAGATGACGACAAAACTTGAATGTCCCATATGGAGTGATTTCTTAGACAATAAATTAGAAAATAAAAATATTTTAGATAATTATTTAATTTTTTAAATGAATTTTAAATAATTAATTTCATTATTGACTAAATTTAAAGTAAGATTAATTATTTTTTATCAGAAATTGTATGCCAATTATTTTTGTTAAATGCTAATTATGCCTCAACTAAACAGCTTGCCTTAAATGTCAAAATGAAAGCCTATTTCTTGATGTTGACAGCTTGTAATCATAATTTAATTTCCACTATTAAAAATATTTTTTTATTTATTGATTAATGCATTGAAGAGTGTCAAAGAAATTAAATTTCTTATACATTAGAGTCTCACGATAATAATTACTTAAAACTATGTCGTTCATCCAATTTTTATGTTGATGTTAGTAGCTAAAAAGACATTCAAAACCCCAAAACCCCTTAATGAGTTTTATGTGTGTTTTGATTGATGAAGGTAATTTTGAGAATTTGAGTTTGTTTTTGATTAATTTCATTTTTAATTTAGATTCAATGTAATTTATGTTTTCATCGTGGAGATTTTTATTCCTTTTTTTATATTTTATCATCTTTACGTCTAAATAAATGTTTTATGGAAATAAATCAAATAAGAAAATTAAAATTAAATAGCATTTTTTGTTTTCTTTACTAATTTTATTAAACTATCTGAATTTTATGAAAACTACTTGTTATAATTCCTTGAGGTTCCATTTTTAAAATGTTTTGGTACCAATATTGTTTTAATATTTTAGTACATGGTTCCAATTAAGTTTTAAAAAATTTTGGAACTTTTCCATTAAAACCTAATTATATTAACTAAGCACTAATTAAGTTTTGATACTATTAAATTGGTAACAATTAAAATTAAACGAATTTAGTACCAGTATTAATTAAATTTAAACAAATTTAGTACTAATTTAGTCGAATTTAATTAGTTAAAATTAAAATCCATCTCTCAAATTTGTTACAGTTTTCGCTAAATTTCTAAGTTTATATAAAAAGGGTTGAATTCTTATAAGATACTCATATTTAATAGGTGTCTAAAAATTTATAGAAATTATAAATACAAAATTTTAAGATTGATATCAATTTATAATACTTCTGGGACTAAAACATTAAATGATACTGGATATCAATCACCTTAAAACTTATCATTTTATGCATATTTTTCATTTAAATTATACTTATGTTACCAAACTGTTTTGTATACGATAAAATAACCAAATAAAGAACGCAAGGTAAAAGAAATGAAAGTGTTGAATTGAATTTTAAAATATTTTTATATGAAAACTTTGAAAATATTTGTGCATAAATGCCAATTTTTTTAAATCATGCAATTATCAAATTTCATTAAGAAGATCAAAAGTGATAGCTTATGAGAAAATTTAAAATTGAAAAAAATGTCATTCAAACTTATCTTCTTCAAATAAAAATTCTATAACATGTATAAAAAATATGATATCGTATAAGTAGATTATAAAAAAAATTTGTTTTTATAAAACTTTCATATTTATATAACTCGAGTAAAAAATGATTATTCCTAGATAAAATAAACCCTAATACCTAATTTCCCTCATTAATCAAAATACATATAAAACTCGTTAAGGAGTTTTGGAGTTTTTATTGAACTGGGGACATTAAAATATCCTTACAAAAAATTATCAACTGCGGTTAAAGAAATTCACAATGCAAAAATTGGAATTAGTTAAAATATTTACATTATAGAAAGAATAGAATACACTCATATGAAAAATAAATTTAAAGACTGAATGACTATTTTATTTTTCTTTATGACCCTCTTCTATTAGCTGAGTTAATTCAATCCAATACTATTTTAAAATAACCTTATCTATAAAAAGACTTTGATTATATATCTAATTGAATATATCATAAATTCCCATTTGCCTATTTTTTTTTACTATCGCTTTTTAATTGTTCTATATTTAAATTAATTCCCAAATATTAATATAGTTCCAGCAATAATATTTGAAACAACACTTTCAATCATATATAAATAGTGTAGGATGCAATAGTTCTAGTATCTCTTAAAAATTTGACATTTTAGTAAATAATTCTATTTTTGATAAATAATACTATATAGGACATATCATATATTAGGGAAGGTATATAAACTTGGAGATTATTTATTTTTAGAGAGATATCTAAAAATTAAATTATTAGATTGAAAATGAACATAATATACTATTATTTTTTTAAAAAATGAATAAATTTAAAATTTCATTATTTTTGGAAAATAATTGTAAATTATATTGTAAAACATTATATATTTTTTATTTAAGTTAATTGGGAAAGTCTTCTATGCATAACATTTATTTTAGACCAAGAGTCTATTTATAGTTATTGAGGAAAAAATATTAATTTTTTTTACAAAATTATATATTTTGTAGATATCAATTAAATTCAGTCTACCCTATCATATAAATAATGGAGACGTAATAGTGAATTAGGGAGATCATTAAGCATTCATAGTGCCTACTTATGATGCAGAACATAAAAATATTAATTATAGGCCAACTCCTTCCACTTTTATTTTAACTCAAAATTACACCAAAACCTACTAATACGACTACTATGTGGATCAACAGTTTATACTACCAAGTGATTTATAAATATTAAGAAATAGTTCAATTATTACAAATAAAAATAATTAATATTAAATATTGATTTAAATCTAAATTGACTTCTATAAAAGTATTATTGAATTATAGTTTAAAATTAATACTTTAAAAACTATAAGAAGAATTAAAATTAATTTGAAAATGAAAAATTAAGAATATAATATATCTTTTAAGTATATATTATGTCTTTTTATCATTAATTTCTGTCCTTTATAAATATTTTCACTGCTAATTGATTTATAATAAATTGATATTATTTTTATATTATTGTTAAAATATAAATGAAATGGGAAAAAGTGAAAATAAAAATAAATAAATAATTAATATGTGTACGCTTTTAATATTAAACCCTTTCGACCAATTAATCAAAACCCCTTAATTATATAAAAACGCATTTTCATAACCCAGAAACCCCTGGACCATATTTCAAAAACCCAAAACCCCCTTCGATGAGTAATTCAAAACCCCTAAACCCTTTTCGTTTGAAGTGTAGTGTGTTTGATAATTATGAATAAATATTATATAAATTGCCCTTTATTAGTTCTTTTTGCAGTGTATGATTACCAAGTGTATAGAGTGCATAGCTTAATTAGACAGGAGCTTTATAAGTGTAATGGGCATATGTATGAAGGTCATTCGCATTGTCCATCGCAGTTTGAGAAGCTGAAATGGGAAGGGCGGTGATTGGCATGCTAATACATTAGAGAGATCCTGCATTGAGTGGACCTCCATCTAAAGAAGCACGATCTGAATCCAGTTGGAAGGGTTGCTTGCTTTCATAAGCTTATGTCAAGATTGCCTCAAATACAAAGTGGGAAAGTGCGATAGCAATTGCCATGATTGATTATTATTATTATCATTATAGCCTTGTATTATAAATTACTCTTTTATAAAGGGGGATTCCCTTTAATAGGCTCAGCAACACAAATTGCTTCTGTAACAAACATCATCAGACAAATCCATAGCGCAGAGTGTGCAGCCACTTTTTGATACTGAACACCCACATGCCTTGAATGTCTTCTGCACTTAAGCTCTGTACGATTTCAGAGACCCTCTTCACGAGCTGCTGCCTAGAGATGTTAGATGTGATTATCTTACTTGGAGTTTACTGTGTCCACTTTGAGTTGCTTCTTGACGAACGAGAAGAGCTACTCTATAGGATTTAACCAGGGCGAATACTCGGCATTGAATAGAACATTCACCTTGAACTTCCTGGCTGTCTCGAGCATCTCTGAATACTTAATGAATGACAGCGTTATCCATCAAGAGTACCACCTACTTAGAGTTGAGATCTTTGTCCGTTCTCACACTTCGCAAGGTATGATAGATAAAATTCTCGAAGAGGGAGGAGTCGAAAGCGCCCTCTATGATTTGACTTGAGAGGATTCGGTCTTGAGATATGGCCGCTATAAATGACATCGAGAACTGCTGCCTCTTATTGGGGCTCTTCTAGATCGAAAGCTCCCTCACCTTCATGCCATAACTACCTAGATTTTGCTTCATTTCACTCTGGTATTCTGCAATGCTTTTAAACTTGGAGGCTTCCTGTTTGTCATCAAAGTAGTCTTGGATGCTCTGTATATCACGCTCATACTTTTCGCTCTCTTCCTTCAAGTTGAAGCCTATATTTCCATTTTCAATCAATAGCAAATCTTACCTCGACTCTCGCTGAGTTGGTCTATAGATGCGCTGCTCACATTCTAGGACAGCCTTAGCTTTTTAGGAGTGATGCCAAACCGATTCTCCTTTTGTTTGTCTCCCACCAAGTCCACCGATTTCTTCCTCGAGCTTGACAACTTCAACTTTGCAATTCGATCCAGGACTGGAGTGAACCCACTCCTCAATTTCTTCGCCGGCAGATCCTCCGAAACCACTGACTTGACCGAGCTTGCGATCCTGAAATTCTGAAAGTATTTTGTCAAGCTCAACTACTGGTTCAGGCTCTCTGGCACTTCAGGAATTGGGGAAAGATCTTTCTTCAGAGTTGCTTTTGATTTATAAGCTGGAGTTTATTATTAGGAGGTCCTGGCCTAAAATCTCGAATTTTTCTAAACTATATAAAACCAAGAAAATTACGTTCTTCGAATCAATACTTGAAGAACCCAGGCTGCTGGATTTCAAGACTTTTTTTGATTTTGCAGGCGTCCTCTTACCCAAGATCGAGGCCTCTAATTTTTCAGATTCCTAACCTCCCTTATGCTGAATTTTACTTGAAAAGTTCCAGGCTTTTCTATGAAAGTTTTGATTGAATTATGATGAAATGCTTACGATTTTTAGGATTTTGAAGCCTCACTTTCAACTTGCGATTTTCGAGATTTTGAGGCTTAAATTGGAGAATTTTGCAACTTAGGATTAGATGGCTCAGTGGCGATATTTCTAGGGGTTATCCTAAAATTTGGTAAAGTAGAGTCGCCAATCACTTCCTAGTCACTGGCACTATAATCCTAAAACCTACCAAGCAATTATTGGCCATACAAAAGTTTGGAATCGCCCACCAGAATGGGGTTGCCAGCAGGTGATGTTTGTTACAGTCGTGATTGACTTTTGCTTTGTCGATACATATCATTGATATTGAAAGCCCACTACTTTGGGGGCATCGAGTCAGACCTAAAGTTGCTTTCATCCACTGAAATGATCACCGCATCTTCAAGTAGGAACTGCGAAAGCAGGCGACTTATCCACAGCCTTTTATCGTTATAGCTGGGGTCACGATACTTGGTATTGGCAGCCTGGGTCTTCCCAAATCTTAAATGGAATTTCTCTTTCAAAACCTTGTTTAAGGTTGCTACGCAAGGCACTTTGAGAGCTGAGGCCTCAGGGTTATTTTCAGATAGCTCTCTGAGATAGTTGTGCAGCTTCTAACCAGTGACCTGGTAGATTCCATTCATCTCCAAATAACTTTGAATCGAATCAAGCAGGAGAGGGTTATCAGTAACTCCTTTTCGACCCACTTTTTGCAGGGCCTTGGGTTCATGAATCGTGTGTTGAATCTCATGCTTGAACTTCTCAACTATCCTATAAACCATGTCTACCCCTATCCTCAACTTCTTGGCTATCTGCCTGGGCTTCAAGTGATCATTAAAGTACAGGCTTACAGCATCTAATTTCTTACAGGCCAGCTTGGCCTCTCGCTTCTTTAAGAATGGGTTTTTATCTGCATTCTTTGCCCTCTTTTTATTGCCAATACTCTCAAGTATTTTCTGCATGACTTTAGAGTTCTTTGCGAGATCGGGGTTCAGAGTTACCATACTCTGCTAGTTGTCAGGCCCTGCAGTTCAAATTCCATTGCCTGCTTTCTTCTAATTGAAAGCCGCAGCCTTCCCAGATTTAATACTCTTAAGATAAGTCTCCAAGAACCCACACAGCTCATCATCCTCTTGCATGTAACAAACATCAACATTCTTTTTCAGGTATTCGGCGATTGATTCCGAGGGGAGTTTGATAATGACTCCTCCCGCCAACTCTGACACATGAGGCGGCACCTCGCCGGCATTGATTACCTTGCCCGAGCTGTAGGTGAACTTGGACTTCTAAATCACATTAGGGAAGAGCTTGCCCAAGACCACTGGCGTCCACTTTGTGATGGTCTTCTCCTGCACCTTCACTTTGCTGGGTTTGATATCTTATAGGGAATTGGAGTCCAGGAACTCATCGCTGATAATGGAGTTCTATGAATATTTTTTTGATAATCAACTGCTGTCTTTGGACTCCTCTATACTATCATTATTACTTCTTTTCCTTTGAAAATTGAGAGTAGATTATCTTGACATATTTTTATTCTTAATAATAAAATTATTACTGTTAATAACTCCAGCACTAAACTATCATGTTATTGACGAAGTTTATAGTAACTTAATAAGATTGAAAATCTACAAAATTTTCTTTTCCAAACTCTAAAAGAAAATGAAAAACTTTAGAAACTATCCGACAGAATATAAGCTATCTTATTCTCAAAATGCAGTTTATGATGTGAATATTTCATGTTTCATTTTCTTCAAAATTTGTCTACTTATCTTTTAATTATGACCAATTCTAATCTTTTAATAATCCAATTTAAATCGAGATATTCTCAACGCGATTGGCCGATTTATCTATAAATAAGCGAAACTCCAGGTCTAGTCTATTGTTAAATTTCGAAAGTTTTAATCGACAGCGCTCTTTAACAGCTGTCAACAATTCTTATCTTCCTGCCTACACCACTGCTGCCGCAGTTTTAGTTCTTGAACCTCTCGTCTAGTATGTATTCTATACGCTTAATTAACCAAGCCTATAGTTAAACCCCAGTGAGCAGCCTTAACTAAGGTAGTCTTTAAAAAACCCGAAGATTTAATGAGTGATGTTTGTTACACTCATGTCGGTTTTGCCCAACTCAAAATTTGGGCAGCATT
The DNA here is from genome assembly GCA_000711775.1 of Oxytricha trifallax. Taxonomy (NCBI): domain Eukaryota; phylum Ciliophora; class Spirotrichea; order Sporadotrichida; family Oxytrichidae; genus Oxytricha; species Oxytricha trifallax. The sequence goes on along the minus strand of ARYC01005754.1, from coordinate 2,062 downwards.
TCAGGTTCTCCTGTCTTCTGATTCTACTTTGGAGAAAAGGGCTTTATCAACTCAGACTACCTGTACCCTAGGTAAGTGTGATGATATCTTATATCTGCAGGCCTCTTCATACCTGAGTTGAAAAAATCAATTATCCATCTTTAGTATTCTATGTTCATAACTTACGTCTATAGATCACAGCCAGCTAATCTCAAAATTTGGGCAGCGTTTCAGCTTTTCAGTCTTCACAGTTCAGCCCAACGAAATCCCTCTACCAACACTGACCCTAAGACCCTAAGTAAGTTGACCTACGACAGGTTCTACTGGACTCTTACTATTCGAGCAAGGAAAAATCCTTTACTGTCTATTTCACTCTATTGGGCTTTCTTTAAAACTACTATCTATAGATCACTCTAATGAAAAGCACTAATCAAACTACTCTTGCTCTTCAAAACTTCTTGCCACCTAACTAAAACAAACACGTGATCGTTGGCCACTGAGCCAAGGCCTTGGCAGTTAGAGAATTAAGTCTTGAGTCTGAAAATCACTAAGGAGACATCGGTGATGTTTGTTACACTTACAGTGATCTTGATTGAGATCTCAAAATTTTGGCAGGGTTTCAGGTTAACTAGACTTGTAAAAATCAAAACAAAAATCCTATCAGCACTAACCACTGATACCTGAAATAAGTTTCTCTATGACTTGGTTTTATTAGGCTTTTTTCATTCTCTTTACTCTAAAAGCTTTAGTCCTTTTCTGATAATTGTTTGCAAATTTTTTGCTTTTTACCCCTCATTAATTTACATTTATAGATACTAAAATTAGACTACCTAAAAAGATTTTGATTTTTTTAATTGCAAGTACCTTACTACTACTTACCCTACTAACAAATTTTACAGGGTCTAATTAGCGTGATTGGCTGTTTATTAACAGAGTTCTGGTTCTTAAAAAGGCTACATTAAAAAGTTCACTCAAGCATGAGTGATGTTTGTTACACTCTCTGTAATTAAAGTACTAAAAATTTAGGCAGAGTTTTAGGTTCTTTCTTACTTTTATTAATGTCTTGAAATTTTTTGATTTAGCTCAGCTACTCTGCCTTAGTAAGGTTGACTTCTCTGTAGTCAATGTTCTTCAGGGTACCTATAAAAAAATTAAGAGAAAGAGTGGTTTAGATTTCAAGCGTTATCAGAGTTGTCTCAAACTTTAAGTGGCCACTTAATTAATTCTTGAAGATCTTAGAGGTACCTATAAATTAAAGGGGTTAAAAAATAAATGGTCAAAGAGTAGTGTCTAGTTTAAACGATAATCTTAGTAGCTAGCTATTAATGAGGCCTCGTTCTGTAAACACAAAGTTCTTAATGGTACCTATACTAAAAGTAAAAAATTAAAATTAAGTCTAGTAGTCGTTTTGATTTTCTTATAGTCTTTGACCAAGTAGGAGCTCCTCAGTAGTACTAATACTTTCACAAAAATTAAACCTATAAAATTTATTAAAATTAAACTTAGCCAGGGTTATTAAATTTGATTTTGGTTTTGATCTTGCACTTAGATTTGTTTATGATTTGATCTTTGCTCTCAGTTTTGATTTGGTTTTGATTTTGATTTATTTTTTAATCAAGCCTCCACTAATTCAGCGCTAGGATTGTTCCAACACTATTGGTTACTTTGAATAACGACCCTTGTAATACTAACTACCGTGCAGAGAGTACCAAGCATGAAGTTCTTTATCGTTTGGCCGACTGGTCCACGCAGCTTCAATTAGTTTCAGCTTGATTGGGGGGAACATACAAATTGACTAGCCTTACTAGGATGTTCCTCCTTAAATTGCTACTTTTTAATTTCACCAGAGGGGCCACGCTTCGGTCTAGTCAAATTGTAAACTCATTATAAAAATGAATCGAATTTAACCTCGTTTCCGAGGACCAGCCGTTTGAATATTCAAGCTGGTAGAAGCTAAGATGTTTCGGAAATTTTTAATTTTGATTTTGATTTACCCTGACTGGTGATTACTTGGTATTTGCACACTTTAAAATCAGAAAGTCTTAAACTTTACTAAACTAAGTTATAAGAAGTTACTTTGCTT
>ARYC01005753.1:0-33361 GCA_000711775.1 Oxytricha trifallax | reverse complement strand
ACTCCTAATGAAGTTTTGTTTCTCTAGGAGGTCCTCCAAATCAAGTTTGAACTTAATTTGGAGGTAAAGTTATTAAGCATTTTTTTAATTTAATATGCTCCTAATTAAGTTTTAACCTTAAAATTTAACTCCTAATAAAGTTTGAACTTAATTTGGAGGACCTCCTAGAGAAAAAAAAACTTCATTAGGAGAAATTTAATGGAGATAGTTTGATAAAAATGGAAATCAATCTGTGAAACTTGGAGCAAGTTTTTCAATGCTTCTCAGTATATCTTTTCAAGGTTGACCTCCAGTAAATCCTCCCTATTTAGTAGTAAGATTTTAATAAACTTAGAATGGATATCCATAATTTTAAATTTCATTAACATTTCTAGAAAGAGGAAGCAAGATGGAGTCTATGAATGATGCAGGGAAGAGAATTTAACCTCAAGATTTAATAGGAAAATTTCGAAGTAAAGAGTACCTTTATAGATACTAGGTATAGCAAGGTAAGTTCTTAAGTAAGATTAATAAATCCATTATAGTTGGATTGTTCTTGCCAACTTAGGAGGGAACTAAATCTCATTCTTAAAAGCCTTACTGAGTGAAGAGAAAAAAGGCTTTTAAGTCTAATGAAATTAGGATGATAGAGATAACTAACTACCCTGAAATATCAGTGACAAACCTATATGACGATGCTATGAGTGATCCAGAAGTAGCTATCTACCTTCCATCAAAGCTTCAGCTCTCAAATAAGTTGCCAGAGAGAAACTTCTTCTTTGGTGTTCTTGCAACTTAGAAACCTGATTACTTAAATGAAGTTATTTAAGAAGCTCATAAGAAACGCTACAGCATCTCTCCTGAAGAAAAAGAGAAGCAAGTATTAAAATAAGTGATACCTGGCTGTAGGAACTTTAAAAGCATCCTTTGATTTCAAGTAAGCTTAGTCTTCTAACTTTATAGAAAAACCTGGTGCTGCTATTTACTTGATGAAAGAGCGCAGCAAATTAAACAGAGAGAGAAAGTCTCAAGTAAAACATGAATTGAGTAAGAGGCTCTTCAAAGATTTATAAAAGCCAGAAGAGATGAACATAGATGCAGGAGCTGGCACTAAGAGAAGAAGAATAGGCCCAAGCAAGCCTTAAGAGGAAGAAAAGAAAGAGAAGCCAAATCCGTTTACGGGCAAATTTAATATGTGAACTTATTCATTCGCTTAAATCTAAAACTTATTTATATACACAAAATCTCCCTTCTCTTGCGCATACTTTAGCTTTATCATCGCTGACTCTCTTAGCAGCACTCTTAATAAAATCGACTGTATCTATCTTTAAATCATGCATCAGATGGTAGAGCAGCAATTTCTTATAATGACCTTTCAATAATCCCCAATATAATTCAATTCCATTGAACTAAGGGCTGTAAGGAACATTAAATACAGGTGTTATATTTAGCCTTTCATATTCCTTCCTTGAGTCTTTAGTTTTATGAACTGATAAGTTATCAACGAATAGAATAATCTCTTAGTCAGCGTACTTATCTCTGAGTTATTGCAAGAACTTAATATATTATTCAGTCTTTATAGAACGAGGGTGAATAACATAAGTCTCGAGGCCACTATCTTCACTTATTCCTCCAAGAATAGCATGAGTTTAAACTTTAACCTTTTAGTCATAAACTTCTATATTACTATACCTCTTGTACCAAGACCTTGATATAAAGGTATTGAATGTAAATACAGCTTCATCAGCGTGTATGAACTTTATATTATGCTCTTAAGACCTCTGCATTTAATCGAATATATAATTTAAATTAATCTTATAAAATGGAACATTAAAGTCAATCACTCTCTTAATGCGATTGACTGTCTTGTAAGATATTCCGTTCTTTTTATATATGTTAGCTATCGATTAAGCAGATATGTGAAGCTCAGGAAATTGGCGATGAAACATCACAGCCCTCTAGGCTAGAGAGAAATGAGCCCAGTATTTAAGAGTCTTATCATTAATAAGATATTCAATATGATGCTGCTAAAATTTTAAGGGTCTCTTAGGCTTAGAATTAAGATGCTATCTCTTTAAATTCAATGCTAATAGACCGTGAGACCTCACAGTAGCAGGAGATTTATGGAGTAGCCTTGCTATAGATGTGTAATTTAGAATAGGTTTGAGTTGATCACTATAATCATCGTAACCATAACGCAACTTAAACAATAAATCTATATACTCACTGTCATAAACAGACCCCAAACCTAACATATACTCACTTAAAATACTAATATTTAAACATTAAACCCCTACATAAACCCTATTAAAACCCTAATAAAGTATGCACTAATAGTCTACTATTATCAATCAAAAACTCAATCAAACTACTGAAAGGGTTTTGGGGTTTTGAATGATCAAATGAAATGAGTTGAGGCTCAAGAAATGATCTCAAGATTTAGAAGAAAGGAAGATCTCTATCGATACCTAACTTTACATGATAAGATAATTGATTTTATTAACAAATTATACAGTTGGTTTGCTCCTTCCAACGATGGAAGGTACCAAATTTCATTCTTGAAAGCAATACTTTGTGAGGAGAAGAAAGCTTTTAAAAATAAAGAGATTAAACTAATAGAAATTCCCAACTACCCTGAGATTTCAGTCACTTATCTTTATGAGGATCCCATGTAAGATGAGGAAGTGGTAGTTTACCTTCCTACCAAGAAACAATTTTCTAATAAATTCCCAGAGAGGAACTTTATCTTTGGTGTTCTTGGCTCTTTAAGAGAGAGCTATCTCAGAGAGATCATTGAAGAAGCTCTCAAGAAACGCAACTCTATTTCTCCTGAAGATTAAAAGAAGCAAGGCATACTAATAAGCGAGACCTGGCTTGCGGATCTTAAGAAGCATCCATACCTCTCAATAAAGCTTTGACACATAAATTTGTAGGGAAACCTGGAACTGGTATATTCCTAATAAAAGAACATGAAAAGGTTCACAGAGAGAGAAAGTCATAGGCTATTCATGAAGTGAGCAAGAGACTTTATAAAGATTTTTAAAAGCCAGATGAAATGAACATAGATGCAGGAGCTGGCACTAAGAGAAGAAATATGGGCCCAAGCAAGCCATAAGAAGAGGAGAAGAAGGAGAAGCCTAATCCCTTTCTGGGTTAATTTAATATGTGAACTTATTCATTCATTTAAATCTAAAACTTATTTATAAACATTCATTCTTCCTTCTCTCGCTCAAACTCTTGTCTTATCTATGCTTACTCTCTTGCAGCTACTCTGAATCAAGTCTACTGTAACGATGGGTAAGCCATTCATAAGGTGATACAGCAGCAGTTTCTTGTAGTGAGCCTTAATTTAACTCCAATAGATTTCGATTCCATTAAACTGTGGGCTATATGGGAACGTTATATGCAGGAGTTATGTTTAACTCTTCATAAACTTTCTTAGACTCCTTAGTCTTATGAACTGAGAGGTTGTGAACAAACAGGATGATCTACTAATCGTTGTATTTATCTCTCAACTTATGTAGGAACTCTATATACTACTCTCGCTTAATAGAGCGAGGATGAATAACATAACTTTCTAAGCCAGAGTCTTCACTAATTCACTAATACCTGCTAAAATTGCATGGGTTACAACCTTTACTTTCTAATCGTAGACTTCTATATTATCATACTTCTTATACCAAGACTTATTAATAAAGGTGTTGAAGGTAAACACAGCTTCATCAGCGTGTATGAACTTGATGTTATTAGTAATAGCTCTCTGCATTTAATCATATATATAGTTTAAATTATTACTATAAAATGGCACTGTAAAATCAATCACTCTCTTAACTCTGTTGACAGTCTTGAAAGTAATACCATTTCGTCTATAAATATTGGCTATAGTCTAAAGAGAGATACGCATGTCTGGAAACTTGCGATGAAACATGACAGCTCGTTAGTCAAGAGGAAAGTGAGCCCAATACTTTAATGTCTTAAAGTCACAGAGATAGTCAATATGGACCTGTGAGAACTTTTATTTTCTTGCAGGATGTTTTCAAGAGCCTGAGTTATAATGTTAAACAGCTAACAAGCAATGATACCTAACAGTTGAGGCACTCTTGTGTAGGAGTCTTGCTATGGCTGTATAATTCAACACTGGTTTGACTTAGTCTATATTAATACTTGTACCATACCTAAGCTTAAGCAGTAAATCTAAATATTACTCATCATAAATAGACCCTAAATTTCGCTAATTTCTATTTCTCATTTTGCAAATTGGCCTAATTTCTCTACTAACCCCAATAAGACCCCAACTATACCCTACTAATCAAAGCACTTATAAACCTCACTAAGGGGTTTTGGGGTTTTGAATATACTAGGATTAGTATGGTATATTGAATATGACTTGCAATCCTTATTCTTTAAGTTGCTTATAGACCTCTTTGATGTGATTTGATCGTAATTATTCCCAGAAAATCTCGACATTTTTGAAATAATTCTTAACTCCCAAACATTCAATAAATGCTAAATTATTCTTCATTTTTATTTATTTAATTTTGATTAAATATCCTTCAATGAAACATTCATCGCTTATACCTGAGATTGTCATCAGAACTTATATCTTAAGGTCCTTATATTTTGCTTTCTAGTGCTGCTTTATACGGTTGAAGTTAACCTCGTCTATATGAATTACCTTCTTATTCTATAAAATCAGGTTCGGCAAGTCTTTCATTCTTTCATAACTTTACTGATTAATCTAGCTAATTTTGTTTTTATGGATCTTAAAGTGGAGTTGATACTCTTGAACTTAATTCTATTTTATTTGTAAAGGTATGCCAGTTGAGATTGAAAAATTAGCCATGGTACAATTTCTTATGTATTTCAAGTGAATAGCCATCCATTGTTCGAAATGACTTTAGTCTTAAGATATGACTTTTTTCCAATTTCAGATTCTTCTATACCCTTGAGCAAGGCAATCTGATTTTTATTTTATCATCTGCCCTTTCATTGCATGATAGTTTCACTTATTTCAATGAAACACAAAGAATATGAGAGATATCCTTTTAAGTTGTGATAGGCTTACACCTAACAGGTTTTCATAAAATTCCCCTTTTAAGAAGAATTATATAGGAAGCCAGATCATTGAATAAAGACTTTTCTAAATGATCTACATTTTTAAGAGATTATATGATTAAGTTTAATTGGTTAATTAATAATCACTGAATAATTATATAGTGTGTTGGTGAGAAATTGTAAAATGTAAATTAAAATAAAAAAATAATAATTTTTAATTTAGATATCTACAAATTATATATAAAAATAATAACTATTATAAAAGTATAAATGTATAGAAATTAAATATAGTTTAAATGAAATAAGTGACTATATTAACATAAATAGTATATTAAATATACGAGTTCCAAAAATGTTTTTTTGTAAGCTATGAAAAGTAATAATATATGATTGTTTTTTTATATGCAAATGTATATATCTTATTATTTATATTAAATTCTAAATCATTTGATTAACCTGAGGAGAAGAAATTTCAGAATTATTTACAGCATATTATTTCTCTGCTAAATTTACTATATAATTAATTGCGAATTGCTGCTATTATAACTTTTTCATCCAAACTAGGAAAGTTGAAAATTTACTAAAATTTATTAAATTTTAATAATGTATTTTGATGAAATTAGAATTTAGATGATTCAATAATTTTTATAAGAATCACTATTATGAAGAATAAGTAGAAGAAGCGTTTTTTTCTTTTTTACGTTCTGAATTCAGAATTACTAGCATAAATTAATAATAATAATATTACAGACACAGAATTGATTCAGAATTTCAACTTCAAACTAGGACTACAGTAGCACCAAAATAGTGGCAGGTAAGTTATTTAAAGAAATTGTGGGAAATTAAATATAATTATTGTAATTTAGGAGATACTTATGAATTACCTAATGGATATAAGTATGAATCAAATGAAGCAAGATCATATATTAAACACAAAAATTCTCAAAAAAGTAGAAAATTACAAAGAAAATAAGCATGTCTGAATTTCAAACTGATATAGTTAACGTTAGCCATTTTTGATATGTTATAAATCAAATTAGAAAATTTTTTTAAGATTCAAATCTAATATTGGAATAATAATAATAATAATAAAAAAAATAATAATGTGATCACACTGAGGTCTCTGGGGACCCCCGATCTAATATGCATAGTAGCATGTAAGGGACAAGCCCTTTTAGTTTCTTTTTCATTGAGTCTTTCATATTCTTCTTACTTTTCCTTTTCCTTTGTTATTTCTTTGTTTTTCTTCCCTTGTCTTCCTGATTTTCTTCCTTTTCCTCCTGTTCTGTTGAGTATTTAAATTTAACCTCCTTATTCTTAGAAATTAAATTGGGTGTCAAAATTTCTAACTTAGATTGAAAATCTAAGTTCCTTAAGTCTGATTTGTTCTTTCAATCTTGTAGACATCAGTTAAGTAAGGTCTGACTTCAGGAAATTAGCTTGCTTTTAGAAACATTTAACATGAATCTCGACTTTGTTGAGATGGTTGTGATAGTCTGCATCAATAGAGATGCACGCTGCTTCGTTAGCTGTGATGTTCTTCAGGATGTCGATATTGAAAAGCCTGATGAAACTAACTAAGGTTATAGGGGTATTAACTGCTGATTTAGTCCTGTCTTTTATCATGCCGCCTAATTGCTGGTCAGTTATTGCAAATAAGTCAGTCAGTTATCTGTGATCGACACGAGTGTAAATGCCAGTTAATGGCTTCTGCGAATCTTCTTCTCGCTCTGAATAGTTTGGATTCAATGGTGTTAATCCAGATTGATAAGCAGGATTCTCTGGTGTCGAATCTATTTTATAGTTGTGGCTTAGAGATAGTCTACATTTAATCGTAGGTGGATCCAACTTCAATTTAATTTTAATAAATTTATTATTAATTTATAATTGTTTAATTAGGATCCATATTTAGTATTAAACCTTAATTTTCTTATTAACCTCCTATTTAGTACTAAATTTTCATTGTGACGTCTTTGACGTCATGGACTGGAGATGGAATCCGATTACGGCGCTTCATTTCTAAGTAGTATTTAAGGTCGAAAGTTTTTTTACTAGAATCATCAGAGTATGTTTGTGATTAGTCAAACTCATCGTAATATTGTTTTCCTCTTCAGAGCTCCAGTCTTTCTCATTGTCTGAGTATATTACTCTTTTTGTAATGAAGTTGGTATTTCTGTTCGGTTAGGGGTCATCTTCTAGTCCATTCTCTGAGAAGGAACTAACCTCAGAGGTATCTAATAGTAAGAGGAGGAGGTGGTGATAAGTGACTAGGAATTAGGACTTCATGAATTTCAATTTAGGTTTTTTGAAGTCTGTTGGGGTTTTATAAATTTGTTATTAATAGACGCTAATCTAAGCATCTAGAAAAGTTATTGAGTCCACAGTTGAACTATGTCGCAGTTGTTTCCATCTTGGAATTAGATTCTTGTCAGGTGGTTTTAGAATTTGTTGACAATCTGATAGCCTTTCCTGATTATTTTTTAGCGACAAAAGTAATAATTTATAGTATGTGGAGTCCCCATTGATGTTTGTTGTTCTTTATAAGTTCTATTAGAAATTAGGCGAGGTGTAGGAAATCTTTGTTCTCTATGTTGCCTTCTATGATATCCCTTTATATTTTGCTCAGTATACCCATTCTGTGTTTCTAATTTTTAAATTTGTACAAATTTATAATATTACTAGCATAAATTAGTCATTTTAATTAATCTGTAAAATTTAGAAAATATTTTACTTTGATTTGATAGTTAAAACAATTTGTAATTTTAGATAATTTATAATCAATAAACAATTATAAAAGAATATAGATATAAAATTATATGTCGCTCACCATTAGCAATAAAAGTGAAACTCCATATGGATAAAATGTAAAGTGGATGATTTAAGGAAAATATAATATTATTAAATAATAAGAGGGATGCTCAAGTAATCTCTTGTTTAATGGCTCGCTACTATAAATAAGTTTACTCATGATATCCATTGAGGCAATAGTAATCATTGTAGGATCTTCTGTAGTGTGAATCATAAATGGCCTGAAGTTATTCTTAGTATAGCTGAGTAGATACTCTAAAATCTAATCGTTGAAGAATTCATAAAATTTTCTTCCAAGAAGTTATATAGAAGGATCTTCTACTTGGTTTTGGAAGTAATTCATGTCAACAAGAAAGTATATCTATATATCATTTTGACTCTCACGTAGTCCTCCATTTAATTAATAATAAAAATCAAAAGGATGATTCTAGATTTTATTATCTGCTCGTAGTCCAAGAACTTTAAAAAGCTGGAAATATTTTTCATTATATACACACTAATATCTTTAAAAGATTATTTAAAAGATATTATAATTTTTATTCGAAATAAAATATATGTTATGTTTATATAAGATTAACAATTAAATTAAAGGGCTTTTAAAAATTTAAAAAGTTAATTAAATTAGAATGAACAATCTCAAAAAAATTAATCAAGTATAGATCTAAATTAGATATATATATAAATAAAAATAATATATTGAAATTTGATATTGGAGTTCATATAATTATAATTAATTTTAAGCTGTAAAAAACAGTAAATAAATAAAATATAAAACACAAATAAATAAAAAAAATCTTCTACTAAAGCCGCAGAATAAATAAAAATTAAGAAGAATTATGGAAATAATGTTTAAGAAATAAAAGATGAGAAATAAATAAAAAAGATAATATAAGATTTTATAATGAAAATTGAGGATTAAAAGCAGAAATTATAATACATTAGCATATGAATTTTTTCAAATTCTATATTTCAATTAGTAATTTAATTCTTTCCTTAATTTTTATAATATAACCACTATTTGGATCTATGAAAAATTATCAAAATAAAAGTCAAGATATTAATATAAAAATTATATCAAAGCGTACTATAATGTATATTTAATTTAACTTTACTTCTTTCTTAACTTCTACAGATTTTTAAATAATTCTCCAGATCTTAACATATTTAGATACATTATTTATTAATAAGAAGTTCAGGTCCCAAAAAGGTATTATTTAATCAAAAGATTATTTTAAATTCTTTTTAATTATTGTTTTAAATCATAATATTTCATTTCTTCAATTAATAGTCTTGAGCATTGATTGAATCTAGAATTGTTTGCAGATATTTATTCTACAATTGGTTTAATTTTTATATTTGCCTCTATATTGATTTCAAGTCATTGATTTATAAGTGCTATAGCCTAATTTTTAATTCTTTGAAATATTTAAAACATTAGATAGCGTTTTAATTACTTTTTTCTCTAAGCCAAATCTTGACTCAATAACATTCATTATATTTTTAAACCCCTTATTTAATTTAATCTATTTAGTTCCTAAATAAATCTTTTTAATTGGATTTGTAATCATAAAGCTTTTTATGATAAATTTTTGCTCTTTTTAAGTTAACCAAAAAATGATAAAAGTTATTGGGTTTTTAAAATATCTTTACTGATGTTTAAAACAATCATTCAATAACTAATTGATCAATTTTTTTTATAACATGATTTATAAATTCTAAATAATTATAACTAAAGCATTCAGAGATCTCAATCTAATTATAGCCATTTTCAAGGAGAATATGATAAGTTCTTATATTGTTTTATTCTTATATGTCTATATTTTTTCCTAATTTTCTTTTTAATTTTAAACATATAGATATATTCTTTAATTTATCAATTTCATTTGATGGTAACAAGATATCTATTGAAAACATTGCGTGACCCACAATAATTTATAAAAAATTATCAGTCTTGTCTTAAAATATATGATTATTCTTTAAAGATGTTATAGTGGAATTTAAATTTAATATGGAATCCAAATTTTCTTGCTTTAAATAATGTTGTTTATTTAATGAAAATAGAATATTTAGATAAAGTATGAATAAATTATTAAAATTATACTATTAAATTTAATTAAATAATTTTACTTAAATTAACTTGATGTTAAATTATTAATTGGACAAAGGCTTAAGTGACAACTTGGGACGTAGACGCCCATTTTTCATTGAGGCTGCACGCCTCACATTATATGAGAAAAACAGGAGTAGGTAGTAACTAAGTGGTTGGTAAACTCTTTTGATACACAACGTCATTAGGGTGGATGCCCCTTCTTTTCGCAAGTTAGGAGTATATGGGGAAGGACGCTTGAGTAGACTAACCATCCAAATATTCCAGTGGACGTATAGACTAGTTGTAGACAGTGTCACTGTGTCGCAGACCAAGAGATCAGGGTGGAATCATGATTCTCACTCTAGATAAACAAGTGGTCTGGCACCTTCTAGAATGATTTAGTTGTGATTATCGGCCATAATATAAAGTCTTCCTTAATTTGCTAAAAATCATCATCAATTGGACAAAGGTCTATAATACTTCAATGACGATGCCAATAATTTAACATAAGTTTTAAAAAAAGAAGATTCTCTTACTATTACTAATTGTAAGCTAAACATAAATCTATTTGTAAAAAATGAGAATGATTAAAAAATATTTATTTATTTCTAATAGCTTTTTTTATTTTATACAATTTACTCTATTATACAAACAAAGTATTTTATCTAACAGCTTTATAAAATATTGATCATATGATACAACTGCTTTAAATTTTTTTAAATTTGAGTGTTATTGAATGATCATTTTTAAGAAATTCTTTAAAGTCTTATAAGATGATTTTGTCATATTTGCTTCCATTTATTTAAATATTATGAGTTATGAGGATTTGAGCAAAACCAATTAATTTTTAATTATATATATAGTTAATCTATAGTTAATATTAATATTTTAATTTTCAATGCCACATTATAATAAAACTACTCCTTCTAGTTTATTTATGAAGTAATAATGATCTTTACAGTTTCGAAATAAGTATTGCTTGAAATTCTAAATATTTTTATAAAAGATTCCCTTAATTTTCACTAGATATGTAAGATATTGGCACTTCTTAAATGATTTAGTTTTTATATTATTTTCCAAGTTTAATAACTACTTATGAATTAGCAGCTAGATTAAATTCATATATTAAGGTTCAATAATAATTTCGTCATTCTTATTTACAGATAACAAAGACTATTAATTCTCATCGATTTTCTGTCCCAGTTACTGTGGTATGTCATGCTTAATCTCAATCTTTAAAATTATATTACCTAAAACATTTTAGTTTATACTAAATTAATAGGGGTATTGAAATTTCTCGCTATCTTGTCATCTTTATAAAATCTAATCATTAGATCATTTTGAACATTTAAGTTCATTTTAACAACGCCCATATTAATATAAATAGCATGTTTACCATTCAATATTGACCGAGGACGCTTTTGATGCCAGATATATGCAGAACAAATAGTTTGAAATCTGTAAAGGTAGTTAACATAAATAAGGAAGGATTCTTTTCAATAATCTTCCTTTATTCATAAATTTTAAATTTAAAATTAACTAATTCTGCTTGTTGCTACTTTGATTTGCTTTAGCAAAATCATCATTAATCAAAATTTAGCATAGTTATAGGATAGTATAAATACATATTATCCAATAATCATAATAAAATATAAATATAGAACAAGTGCCAAATTAAATTCAAGAATAATTATGATAATAAATTCTTAAGTATAAAAGCACTTACATTACTCTTTCATTTAAAAAAAATGTTTATTGAAAATAATAAATAGCTATATTTATACATATTAAAAAGTTAAGATTGTTAAATTAAATTCACTAGTCATGGAAGTAAAATTTATAAAAAATGAAAGTAAGTTAAAGATATTTCTGTTCTATTTATATTTCTAATCTTGAATCATGAATTATTTATAATTTATATAGTTGATATATTTAGATTAATGATTATAATTTTCAATATAATGATTATCAGAATTATTAAAAATGTACTCACGTTTTAAATTAGCAGACTAATTATGATTTATAATAAGTAATGTATTAATTAATTTAAAAAATTAATATAGTAATAAGTATTCGTATTGATCAGACGCAGGTGGAGGTGGGCCACTCCAATAAAATGTAAGTTACAAAAAACATATCTTTAAATTATTTTTTATAGTGGTCCTACCCGGTAAGACCGCAGGTACAGCTGGACTAGTGCTTCGCACTACCGCAGAAAGAGGGGGCTTAAATGATAAAAATGATGATGAAGAAGAAGATGAGAAAGAATAGCACTAATCAGGGAGATTTCCATTTTTGATTTTGATAATAAGTTTAAGTATTAATGTAATTAGAATAATTAATAATTAAAAGTTTTCGTATTTTAAATAATGAATATTATTTTAAATTACTAATTAAATTAAAATGATTGAACAACTTTTTATTAATTAATGAAATAAATACAAATTATATATAAAAGAATATAAAATTATATATAAATTATGATAAATAATAAAATGTCATCTAAGAAACCACCAACAAATAAAAAGGATGATAAGGTATTGCTTTTTTCTATTTATACATTGAATATTAACATAATTTTATTTTTTAGTAAGATAATCTTGATGGTCCAGTGCCTGAAAATGAATGCCCGTTTAAGATAATATTCGAGACAAAGCAAGAAGCAGGCCACTATTTCAAGTTGAAATATGATTGGATTTCAGTTTAAGGCCAAGATCAGATAGATTTTCAGTAGCAGTAACTGGTATTCCACTGCTCTCTAAAGGAATTTACTTTAAGATTGCCACTAAGGCTACACAGATTTTTTCTAATCCCATCATCGGCTTCTTGGTCAACCTTCCATCTAACAATAATATTCCAAGTAAAGTAAAAGCGCCCTAACTAACTTAGCATTACAGTACATTAATATGATTAAAGATACGTAAATTATCTATCATTCTAACTTATGCACTTTTTTACACATTGTACTAAACTATCAATAAAATCAAAAGTGTTTAATATACTTCTACTCCTTCTCGATATATTTATCTCATCTATATTTTACTAAATCAATCTCTCTATTCATTGATGTAGAAACCAGTTAAAATTTTTAGAGTAGCGTTCTCTCTCTTATTCCATTCTCTGAACTCTTACTCTTCCATTAGCTTTCTTCTTAAGTCTATCTAGAGTTAAGCAAAATCTACCTAGTTTTAGAAGATCCTTCTATATTGGAGTTTGACTGCAGTTTTATCCACCAACACTAGTTCAGGATTCTCATAAAGCACCCCAATTATTCCAGTTAGACTTTTCGCTAATTCTATATAGAATTTTGGCTTCCTGAGCCTGACAGAAAAATGGTAGTCATCCAAGCAATGCAACTAAAGACAGCTCTAAAAAATTCAACTGGTACCACAAGCAGTGATTCCCTTAGAAATTACTCTTTTATATAAAAAACCATTTTTAACTAAAGTGGCGCAAAAGTAGAAATAATTTGTTACTTTGGCCCCACATTTACTAGCCTATAATAACTAAACAATAAATGTCAAAAAATGATTATAGAGTTAAGAAAGTATAAATGAATTATAAAGCTCATTTATTTATTTCTACAATTTGAATATTATCAAAATCTTGATAATTAGTATCAATCATTATTTAAAGAAGATATCATTAAATTTATGTGATAGCAAAACCTATTACTTACTGATCAAAGCTTAAGATTACCAGCACCTCAACTTATTGATAAAACCCCAAGAGTAAAATTTGAATTAATTTCGAATTTGAAAAATAAATAAATATAGTATTTTAATTATTATAAACATTTTGGTAGCTTTCTAATTAATTAACATAGTACAATATATATATATTTATATAGGGGTGTCTTAATAAAACATAAAGCTACCAAATTATTAAGCTGATTTCGATTAAATTTTATTTATACTAATCTCCTAAATTTATAATAATTTTGCCTTCAATCGACAACCCTGATGCTCAGCCCAGATAACAGGGTGACAAATACGATAATTAACTTCCTATCCTCATCGCCAGTCGAGCTTGACCTGCGAGTGCTGCCGCCAAACCTTCGGGCCCTCCTCGCACCATCGCGTACTCCAGAGCTAGAGATCTTTGAGATTCGATTTCGATGCTTTTTAGATAATATGACCGTTGGTTAAAGATCTTAGAAAGAGATTGTGGACATCGCTTCAACCATCTTTGGCGACAGTGTTATTACTGAATATAGGGAGATGGTGCACTCGATGGTTGAACTACACTTGTCAGTCCGCAAGCTGACATTTGCTGAAGATTGTACTAAAATGAGAATGATTGAAACAGATGAGACGATGGAGGCCACTATCTGAGATGCTACAAAAGATCAAAATGATGGAGACGCGCCCAAGGCTAGAGGTGGGGCCCTATATAATACTCAATGGCAAAAACTCCAATAGAAAATGAAGACTTGATAATAGAACAAACCTTGAAACCTTACAACTATAATTAGTAGGAGATGACACCCTCAGCAGGTCCTAGTAGAGGATGTACAGATCCTTTACCAAGGTACTCATCACTGGGCGACTTATCTCCTGACTTGAGCAATAATCTTAGCAATTTACTAGAATAAATTAAACTAAAAAATAAACAAACAGTAAAAAGCCAACCCACCAACAAATAACCGTTAGACAAGAAGTTGCCTAATAAACCAGCATCTGCAAGGCTAACGGACACTCAACTCCAAGAAATGTATATCAAGGCGACCACAGATCAGAAGCACCTCCAGAACTACTACCTAACGACGCTATCGCTACTTAATACAGCTGAGAGAAGAGAGCATGATGCCTAGAGGCAGCAGGTCAATTTAATCATGCTTGGTTTGGACGCCATTAAACGGTCGAGAGAGTCTAGACTTAAGGATGCGTAGGATAATCAAAAATGCTGCTAGCACAAATATATGAGGACCAGGTTATTCCAGAAAACAAAGTTCAAGAAGCATTCACGGTACTGCCTGCTGAAGCCCGAGGTTAACGGCTACATTTCAACAGCTATCAGCAAGCTACGACCCCTTGTGCAGAGGCTCTTCAATGCAACCAACGATAGAATGGCCAACCAAATGTATACACTATTCAATGACACTCTTCAAACCAACACCTTCTCCAAGCGCACTCTCTGAATAATTACAGGGTAGAGAATAGCTTTTAGAATTAGAGAAATCCGCCAGGAGAAATTTCTTCTCATGCAGACGAAATTGAAACCACTCAATAAACGAAAACAAGGAGAGCCATCTTTATCTTGAGACTGGCATCAATATACTACCACCTGGCACTCACCCACTCTTGTTGATGGACTACGCGTCCTACCACTGTAGCAGCTACACCAATAGCGTCCTGCAGAAGCTTAACGTCCCCATCCTCTTTCTGGGCCCCTACTTGTATAACATGGCTCCAGTGGAAAAGGCATTCAAGTTCATTAAATGCCGCAACCTCAACCTCATGCTCCTGCCTGTCTCTACGAAATAAGTTTACTCCCTTAATAGGCTATAGGAAGCAACTGCGGTGCTATGCGCAGGCCCTGGCTGTGCAGCTCTCACACTTGGACATGCGGTGGCTCATCGGTGCGTTCGCATGCTCTTTGGTCAATTCCCTGAAGCATCTGAGCCTGCAGGTTGTCTGATACTGTAATTGATTCTGGTTTTGGCCACCCAATCTGCGAAATCACAAATCACCCAGACTCAATTAAAAGTGCCAAAACCCCACAATTCTTATTTGAAATTTATCTCAGCCTGGGAAACAATTGTCTGTGTCGTAGATTAGAGGACAATGCGTCTTTTCAAGGGCTCTCGAATGACTATCTTTGCTGGGCTTCAATGTTGTTTTTACCCTCAAATTCCTCTACAACACTGATTTGGTAAGTTATGTAAACTTTTAATACTAAAATTTTTAATAGGCCAATTAAAGTCCAATTCCTAATATTTAAACTCTAATACGCCCTATTAAAATTATAATTTAATTTAAGAATTAAACTTTGAGATTAGAAATGGAGTCAAGCTCAGATCAAAGCAAGGTCCACAACAACAGATCCAGCAGCAAGCACCACTTGGCAAGGGAGAGGCCTACAGAGTGAGAGACATCCTCCAAGTGAAGGTCATCAGGAACGCCATTCACGCCAAGGTCATGTATGAAAACGATCCTCGAGGAAAGGCAGTGTGGGTGGAGCACTCGAAGCTGATGTATCCATGTGATTGGGCTAAAGTTGAGTCTTTTGTCAGTGAGAAGATGCCAGCGCTCCATGACCACCCCTACTGAAACATCTACGCGGGAGCGCGCTCTGATCGAGACAAGGACGAAGGAACTAGTTCAAGTGATAACGATGATTCTGACAGCAGTCCGCAAGATTCTCATAAGTTTAGTGTGAATGGAAACTCTCATGAGTTGGCAGGCCACCAGCAAGAGGAGGAATGCAAGGGACAGATGGAAGATGCCAGCATGAGTGACGGAGAGTCAGAGCATCCTAAACAGAGTCAGATTCTTCATCAGTTTGACCAAGAGTCTAGAATTCTTCTCGATTCTCTCAAAAATTACCAAATCGACAACCCAATTGCTCAAGACTTAAATTTATATATTAAAGTATTTCATTTATTATTGATTAATTTAACATTCACAAAATTCGCTCAAATTTTACTCTTGGGGTTTTATGTAATGTTTATCAATTTTTTTTACTATAAATCTCAATAATAAAATGTTTAAAATTGTCCATTTTTTATATAAGTGATTATTTATTTTATTTTTGATAAAATATTAAACTTAATATTATGAACTTGAAATTAATCTTAACTCACTTCAAGATTGATAATTGAAATAAGTGAATGCCATTAAATAAAATAAAAATTAAAAATAAAATAAAAAATAAAATAAAATAAATATAATTTTCAGAATTATTGACTGTTATTGATTTAATAAGTGATTAAAAAAAGAATTCTTTAAGTCTAGGAATAACTTATAATCATGAATAATTTAAAATTAATTGCATGCTAGTTTATGAAATTTTAAATGAATTAAAATATATCTCCTAAAAATGATAAAGTAAGGTTATTTACAGCTTAAATTGTGATTTAAATATCATCACTGTCAATCATTATAGAAGAGGAAAAGTTATAGTCTTTATTAAGATATCTTCTAATTCGCTTTCCTGACAATTTTAATTAAAATGTTAGAAATGTAAAATTACTACTTACCTAATTTCTATATCGATTTATAAGTATGCTCTCGTCAATTTTTTAATTTAGATATGAAGAATTAGTTTAAGTTCATTTAAAATAAATTATCACCAGAAAATAGTTAAAACAATAACAATAAAATAGAGACGAGACTTATCAATATCTAAAATGTTGTAATTAATAAATAAAATTTATGAGTTTTCGTAAAATCAAAAACTAATTATTAAATTAATAGGACAAAGATAAACTACAATAGCCAATGAGAGTAGAATTGACATAACAATAAAAGAGATTTTTAAAATAATGTAGAATTGAATTGTAATTCTTATTGTAAACTTATTTTTTAACCCAATATTTGATAATTTGGTGTAGTAATACTGAATTTATTTGTTTAGCAGCTTCGTCAAGCAAGATGAAGCCAAAGTCAATGCCAAATTCCAGGAATACAAAACATCTTCTTTATCTTTCTCGTAAGCTCAATCTCATCGTTTAAGCTTACATAGACGTTATTTTCTTCTGATATATGAACATCTCGTAGTAACTGCAGAAATCAAAAAATAAGTAGTTTTCATTATATCTGCTTCCTGACTGGACTCAATTATGAAAATTATACTTTATTGTATTTTTAATCGCAGATTTAATTAATTATAAATAAAAGTTAAACTAATTAAAATTAATTAAATCATTTAAGGATTTTAGTGTTGAAAAGTTTCTTAGCTTTGATAATTAATCGCAATATAATTTGACATTATGCATTCATTTTCAACTAATTTATTTTATAATTCTATAATTATTCGATCATCCATTATGAACACTACAGATAGGCCTTTTAAAAATTGAGCTAAACTCATTAAATTTTGCTAAAAACAGGATTCACATGCAGTAATATAAAAGCATCTGTGAGCCCTTCTTTTATTTATATCATTATAAAATTGCTTAAGACTGGTATGCTTAATATCTGCTTTTTTAAAATAGGATAACTACATTTGCAAATTAAATGAAGCATACTAATAGGTTTGAAGTATATGAAAATGCTGCGAAATTACACAAATATACTTCAAAGGTTTAAACCTGATAAAACATTGGGTTAATATAGGACTCACTGCCTAAGCTATTTGTTTGTTTTATTAATTAAAGTATTTATATTAATCATCTCAAATGAGTAAGCAAAATTAAACTACTGCTGATGGAATTTTTTATTATATCAATCGAGATATATTTAAGTGATAGGAAATTATGTTATGTGGATTGTTTAGTAATTTAAAGCCAATCCAATAGAGCTAGCAAATATTTTCATCTTCGGATATCATATTAGTAAAGTATCTTCAGGTATCACTACATTAATGTAATTAATCTAATTACGATAATTTAGTAATTGATGGATTTTGAAAGTTCTAAGTTTTAGATTTCAATAAGCGTGATCTCTTGATCATTATAAAGTCAACATGATTAATGATTTAAAATCAAATAACTTTTAACATATCACTGTTTAATACTAAAATTAAACCATCATTTTAGTCGTGACGTAGACGTATCTGAGTGAGTTGACGTGGCAAACTTCCGTGACGTGGCAGTCGTAAAGTTGAAAACTCCGAAAAAACCAATCTCGCTATCACCTAGTCTTCTCCCAGAATCAAGATGTCACACAACAGAGCTTGTGAGATCCAATTCGGTGAAAGAAGGTGAAGAAAAACGCTTACCGGTCCCACCGCTGCTGGGAAACGTAATCCCTGTCCTTTCGCTGTGGTAGCTTCGGTACCCTAACCCGGTGTGGGAGAAATATCCTTATCGTTGGCTTCGATGGTTCCGTCTTCTCACTTTCGAAGGCAGAGCTTACCTTCATCCTGCTCCCTATTACCTAGGAAACTGAACTCAAGCCAGGAATCTCATCTATGCAGGGAAATCCTTAGCGTGCAGACGACTCGAGGAGTCTAGGATCTGACAGATTGAACCCCGCCGACTGGCCCCTAATCAAAACCCCAAAACCCCTTAGTGAGGTTTATAAGTGCTTTGATTTGTAGGGTATAGTTGGGGTCTTATTGGGGTTAGTAGAGAAAACGCATGTTTTTTATGAATTTAATGAATATTTAATGAGTATTACTGTACTTAATTCAAACAAATTTTATCTGCTTATCTTTGTGATACCTCTTGAATTTAGCAGTCTGTAGTTGTTCTAGTATATCATCCAATGATTATCGTGGATATGCTGGAGCTTTTACGATGACCATCTCAACTATCTTCTTAATTTCATTGCATATTTCATCTTGCTTAATATGTTTAGCAGCCAAACTTATTGATTATTTCTCATGTTTTGTTCCAAAGTATGACATACTTTCCATATCGCACTCTAAGATAATTGCAGCTACCGCCCAAACATCCCATTATACAGAGCCATTTGTCCATTTCTCTCTTATAGGGAAGTATCCTGGAGTGCCTAAAACCTTAGCTAAAGTCACTATCTCTTGTCTTATTGCTCTGTTGAAATCTATGACTACTACTTCTAAAGGGCAGAGATTTAGCATTACATTTTCTGGCTTCAAATCTCTATGAACATACCCTAGATCATGGAGCTCTTTCACACCCTTAGTCATATCTGTGAGTATCTCATTCAAATCATCAGGATATCTATTATGGTAGAGATACTCTCTTAGAGTCATTTCAAACTTCTTGAGTCTCAATGCAATAAAACCATGACCAAGTATAACTCCGTCGAGCTTAGCTAAGTTCTTGCATTATCTTTTCTAAGCCTCTCTCAGTACTATGTATTCATTTGCAAACTCATTTTAATATTGCTCGTTCTTAATGAGATACTTGAATGGATATACCTTGTATGCGAATTCATCAACAACTATAAGTTTTACCTTGTTAGGTACGTCAATATTCAAGTAGTTTTCAATACAGCTGCTTATGTCGACTGCATTTAATGCAGGTATATACATTGCTCTCTCTTATAAGCATGCAATATATATACCATTTGCTGGTTGGTTCATTGACTCAAACCGCTTCTATCTCTTAAGTCTCTCCTACTGCTCTATTTGTGAATCAAGAGAGTTATTTTTTCTTTTAGCAGGTACAAGCTTTTAAGTTTCCTCATCTTTAATCAGGAATTCGCTTAGATGATGCTTTTGCATATGTCTCTTTACTTTAGCTGAGTGCGTATAAGACTTCATGCAGGTAGTGCATTAGTATCTACCATCTACTTTATCATTCTTGAAGTAGATCTTAGCTCTACCAGAGTGTACCTCTTTGATGTGTCTCTTCAAGCTAGACTCAGTTGAGAATAAATTTTAGCAGTCTTCACATTAAAATGTTTTAATTTTTTCTATTGGTTGCTGTTCCTTATCTTCCTCAACCAATTCAACTTATGTTTAAACTCCTATCTCAGCACTCTACTTCTTGTTTTAAACTTAAATTTTAAAGACCTCATCTTCAAACTCTAGAGCTCTTAGCTCTACCTCCTTTTCAATATAAATTACTTCTGGTTTCTTGGAGGAGCCAAAGTTGAGCAATGATTAACCTGTTCCAAGAGAAACTGCCTTACGATTTAAGTTAGCCGCCATGTTTAAATTCAAATTAAATTTCTATTATTAATAAGTAAAAACCTCACTGGCTATACTAACTTTGTATAGGAGCTGGCACTGCAACAACCATGGTTGATTCTTAGGTGTTAGACATCATATTTATACTTAGTTTATAACTATAATTTTTCTAATTTTATGCTTAATATTTTTAATTTTGGTACCAACTGAGAATAAATTTAGGTTGGTACTGGTACCAATTAGGTTTTAAACCATTTGGAACTTTTCCATTAAATCCTCATTAGTTTAAAACTAGGTACTAATTAAGTTTTGGTACTATTAAATTGTACCAATTAAATTTAAACGAATTTAGTACCGGTACTAATTAAATTTAAACAAATTTAGTTCTAATTTAATGGAACTAAATTGATAAAAATGGAGCTCTATCTCTGAAGTTTGTTACAGCTTCTGCCAGCCTTCTCCACGTATCCTTACCAGGTTGACCTCCTATAAGATGCCCATATTTAATACTAAGATTTTTAACAGTAGGATCCAGAACTCTATATATTAAAATTTGAAATTCAATAACAAGAGAGGGAACAAGTATGGAATCTATAAGTACTGCAATGAAGAGGGTTGAAGCTTAAGAAATGATCTCAAGATTTAGAAGCAAGGAAGATCTCGATCGATACCTCACTTAGCATGGTAAGCATGTGACATATACTTAATCATATGCTATAGTGGGTTTATTCCTTCAACGATGGAAGGTACCAAAATTTCATTCTTAAAAGCTATACTCTACGATGAGAAGAAAGCCTTCAAAAACAGTGAAATAAAGTTGATAGATATACCAAACTACCCAGAGATTTCAGTCACTAATCTCTACGAGGATGCGATGAAAGATGAAGAGTTGGTAGTTTTCCTTCCTACCAAGAAACAACTCTCTAACAAGCTTCCAGAAAGGAGCTTCTTCTTTGGAGTTCTTGGCACTTTAAGAGAGAGTTATCTTAGAGAGATCATTGAAGAAGCTCACAAAAAACGCTACTCTATTTCTCCTGAAGATTAAAAGAAGCAAGGCATACTAATAAGCGAGACCTGGCTCGCTGAGCTTAAGAAGCATCCATTGTTCTCTCGTAAGCTTTGATTCATAACTTTGTAGGGAAACCTGGAACTGGTTTATTCCTAATGAAAGAGCATGCGAAGGTTCACAGAGAGAGAAAGTCATAGACTATTTATGAAGTGAGCAAAAGACTTTATAAAGATGTCTAAAAGCTAGAAGAAATGAACATAGATGCAGGAGCTGGCACAAAGAGAAGAAATATGGGTCCAAGCAAGCCTTAAGAAGAGGAGAAGAAAGAGAAGCCAAACCCCTTTATGGGCCAATTTAATATGTGAATATATTCATTCGTTTAAATCTAAAACTTATTTATAAACATTCATTCTTCCTTCTCTCGCACAAACTGTTGTCTTATCTACGCTTACTCTCTTACAGCTGCTTTGAATCAAGTCTACTGTATCGATAGGCAAGTCATGCATAAGATGATACAGCAGCAGCTTCTTGTAGTGAGTCTTGATTTAACTCCAGTAGAATTCTATTCCATTAAATTAAGGACTATAAGGAACGTTATAAACAGGAGTTATATTTAGGTCTTCATAAGCTTTCTTAGACTCCTTAGTCTTATGAACTGAGAGGTTGTCAACAAACAGGATGATCTCTTAATCGTTGTATTTATCTCTCAGCTTATGTAGGAACTCTATATACTACTCTCGCTTAATAGAGCGAGGGTGAATCACATAACTCTCTAAGCCTGAATCTTCACTTATACTAGCTAAAATTGCATGGGTAACTACCTTCACTTTTTAGTCATAAACTTCTATATTATCATACTTCTTATACCTAGACTTATTAATAAAAGTGTTGAAAGTAAACACAGCTTCATCTGCATGTATGAACTTGATGTTATTATCAATAGCTCTCTGCATTTAATCATATATATAGTTTAAATTATTACTATAAAATGGCACTGTAAATTAATCACTCTCTTCACTCTGTTGACAGTCTTGAAAGTAATACCATTTCTTCTATAAATGTTGGCTATAGTCTAAGGAGAGATGCGCATATCAGGAAACTTGCGATGAAACATTACAGCTCGCTAGTCTAGAGGAAAGTGTGCCCAATACTTTAAAGTCTTAGAGTCACAGAGGTAGTCAATATGATGCTGTGAGAACTTTTATTTTCTAGCAGGATGCTTTCAAGTACCAGAATTAAAATGCTAAACAGCTAACATGCAGTGATACCTAACAGTAGAGCCACTCTTGTGTAAGAGCTTTGCAATAGCTGCATAATTCAATACTGGTTTGACTTAATCGATATTAATACTCGTACCATACCTAAGCTGAAGCAGTAAATCTAAATATTTCTCATCATAAATCGACCCTAAATTTCGCTAATTTCTATTTCTCATTTTGTAAATTGACCTAATTTCTCTACTAACCCCAATAAGACCCCAACTATACCCTACAAATCAAAGCACTTATAAACCTCACTAAGGGGTTTTGGGGTTTTGAATCGTTTGCGCCAAGCAACTACGCTACCTGCACTCAGTAGGCCTTAGTGTAGTAGAAAGCTCTATCAGAAAGTCTCCAGCCTCGGGCCCCTGTGGGTCACCCTATCCTTATAACTTTAAAGTCAACATGCCTAAAGACTACACTCATATTATTCAAATAAATCACAATTCTTTTTTTTGATAAACTATAATTTTGTATATATCTATGCAATTTATTTATCAGATTTAGGAAACTGACATCCTCATACGTTCCAAGATGTGTTTCTGATCTATTTAGCCCATCCCTAAACTCATTATTAATATTTCTGACTGATTTCTTTGATGTAAAGCATTAATTTATTCAATTTAATTGTTCAATCAATCATGATATTTTGAAAATATAATGATTAAATTAAAAAATTAAATATTCAGTAGCAATGAAGGCGGCCATTTATTAAAAATGTAAGTTACAATAAAAATGTAAGTTACAATAAAAATATTTACAAATTATTTTAAGTTTACAAAAGTCCCACCGAGATTTGATTGAGAAGTACCTACGATCAAATCTTAAAAGTAAACTTATAATAATTGATGAAATTATGTTTATACAAAAGATTTAAATAGGAAGATTAATGGTAGAACAGTAAGTATGATATCAGGCATAAGTTCATTTAGAATATGCATTTACTTATATTTTGATAAATTAATTTTTTTGAGTAACTTTTGTTTATATTAATCTGAGAAATAACTTTATCTTATTAATTTTTTAATTCATATACAAGATATTTGGAGAATAAAAGACCTTTGATATCATAAATTTTAATGATTTATCAATAAAATTAGAAACATTCCAATGATATAATCAAATTTAGTCTTTTAAATGGTTTTTGCTGATATTTTGACAATATTTCAATGATCACAACGATGTCATTTGTGCATAAAAAGCAAATATATTATTTTAGAGATAGGTTAGCACGGTATAATACACTTCATTAAAATATATTTAAAGTTGCTGATTTCTAGATATACGAGAAGATTTAATTAATAAAATGGTTTTTATTAATTATATTGAGCTTTAAAACTTTCCTTAGCTTTTTGATTTTCATGGTTACCAAAATAATTTTAAACATAGATTTTACAATTGGTTCTTTCCTCTTGAATTAATTTTAAGTTATTTCTTTTACTTGTTGATATTTGCTTATCATGCATTCGAGGTGATTAAATTTATAAAACTCTTTTGCATACTGATACTTCTTTTTTCATTAAGTTGGCACTTTTATTCTTTTATTTAATTTGATATAAGTTAAAAATATTAATTAATCTTAGTATATTTAAAAAAATTAATAATAGTCAAGTTAATAAGAAACACGGAATGGGTAATCTGAGCAAAACACAAAGAGATATCATATAGGGCGATGTAGAAAACAACTAAACACATCACCTAGCACAATACACTATTGATATCATAAAGAACAACAAAGAATAATGGGGGCTACACATACTATAAATACTAACCTTCATTGTCAGGAAGCTTGTACTTAACCAATTCTAAATACACCTTACTAAGCTCCAATACGACAAGGAAAATAAAGACGACGAGGTCTAACTAAGGACCAAACAACTCTTCTAAATGCTTAGACTAGCGGCAATCAACAACATATTCATCAGACTGTAAACGAAGACGGAAGAATCAGACTCATCAGCGCTAGCACCCCCACCACCACACGAAGCCCCACTCTCAGACCACTACGTGATCAGAAATAGTTAACACCAAAAAGAGCTCGAAGACTTCGAAAAAAATTAATGACTCCAATAGAAATAGCAACCTTATAACTAAAAAGGTAATATATTTTGAAAATGAAGAAGATTGGAGCTCAGTCGAAGAGAAACAAGAATACGACGCTTACGACAAAGAACCATCCATAGACGAGAGTTCTACCCAACATACCTACTACATAGATAGCTAGTCAGAGCACTCAGAAAAATATAGGAATCACTGCCGAAAATTTTGCGAAGATGCAAATGTCAAATACGTCATCGGGAAAAGATAGTACTAAATAGCAAATTAACAATTAAAAGTTGAGCCTTAAAATTTAGTATTAAATAGTAATATTTAATACTAAGAATATAATTAATAAGTTAATAACTTTAAAAATATGTAGACTATCACTAAAGCACAACTAATAGAGAGATTCGACACAATAGAATCATGCATTTCAATCAAAATTAAAGAATTCTCCAATGTCATCAACGCCATGATAAAAGATCTATCCAAAGAGCTTTTCCTTTCATGGATGAACATGAATGATGAACAACTAGGAGATGACATTAACAAGAAAATAGGATTAATGATAGACACCAGCCCAACCACAATCCAATTCTTCAGACTTCTAACTGTAATTTTCCTAAAGAATATCACAGCAAATGAAGCTTGCTGCATCTCAATATCAGCAGACTATCATGAACACCTGAACAAGGTAGAAATTTACATCAAATGCTTACAAAAACACACATACTTCATGAAGAGTGATTTCACTCAACTCATCATAACCAGATGTAAAAATATCATAGCCTCCAAAGAACTGAAGTTCTCCATTAATTTCAAACACTTTGACACGTAATTCAAATTCAAGACTAAGGAGAGACAGTCCAAATCCTCCACTTCATATCCAGAAAAGGAGGAAAGAGAAGAAACAACCAAAGAAAACCCAAAGGAAGAGGAGGAAAGAGAAGAAACAACAGAAGAAGATGAAATCTCAGTATACAGGAGAGAATCTCAAACTAACTAAATGGGCTTGTCCCTTATTTGCACTAAAAAGCAATTTAGATCGGGGGTCCCCAGATACCTCAATGTAATCTTATTATTATTATTATTATAATTAGTATATTTTAAAATTAATTTTGAAGTTATATTTTTATATTAAATCAAATTTGCTTTTTAAACATTTAAAGTTACTTAGTGAAAATTGCGATAAATCAAAGACTTTATTTCTTTTATACGTTTAACTTCAGTCAAATTATCATAGTCTTTATTTATTTAATTCTAGTCTTCTTCCTTTCCTTTTGAAAGTTTTGATAATTATTCCTCTTCACTAAATATAAGTGCAAACAATGTTATCTATTATATTAATTAATTAATAATCCTTCTGCTTCTGAGTCATTAAAGCACATTCCAGAGTAAATACGATTATCCCTGCATAATTAATCATTGAAGCTCTACTCTTTCAAGCAGCCAGACAGTAATGGCAGCTGCAAGTTAAAGCTCTTCTCGATAAAATTGAATTTATCAAGCTGCTACTATTAATCTAGTTGCTTTATCATGACCTCTTCTGCGTTTAAAACCTTGCAGTCAACAAGAGGGAAGATCACAGTGAGCTTCTTAAAGCAGTTGAAGTTGTTGTTTGGGTTGTTAGAGATGTTGTGAGTTAATTGGTTCGTTAATTTTGTTATTTGCCCATCATTCACAAACATAAAATACTTATAGAAATAAATATTATAAAGATTATAATTTTAATAAGAATATAAGTTTTGCAAGAAAATCTGTTATTAATTTTGGAGTCTTGATTTCTTTTCAACATCATAAGATTACCAGCTTATTACCACTGCTTTAAATAATGATCATCATACTTCTACTATTATTGTTGCATATCATAGTGCCACTACTAATGATCATAGCAAGCTGTGGATTTGTATTGTTGCAACAATTCTTGATGTTTATTTCAGTCATGATAAGTGAATAAGATTGTCCAATGCTAGTGGTGCTATTAGTGCTGATATTCTATTGTTTGTTCTCATTCGATGTTACAAACTAGTTACTTGTTGCTTATTGATTTTAAGTAATTTTTCATAACTTTAAATTCAAATATTTAATAATATAAAAATTATATTGGCTATTAATTTAATAAGTAGAATCAAAACTCTAAAACCACTTAAGTAGTTTGATTGATTTTTTTATTGATAAAAGTAGACTATTAATGTATACTTTATTAGGGTTTTAATAGGGGTTATGTAGGGGTTTAATGTTTAAAATTAGTTTTTTAAGTGAGTATAACAAGCGAATTTTTAAAATGTTTCGCACAAACATAAGCTTAGTGTCATGTGGCAGTTCTCTGAATTTAATCTTTCTTAGTTTCTATTTTATTGTATCTAGCGTAACATCGTTTTCATTGCTTGGTTTGATTATTGTAGAGTATGCAATCCATTAATTTTATTTTTATCGGTATATTGTTTGATTCTTTGCTTCACTCTCACAGCTAAAGTAATCGTTCCTTGGCATATCACTCTCTATTATTATTGCTGCTAATGCCCATATATCCCACGCTATATCCACATCTCTCCAATCTTCTCTCTCGGTGAAATATCCAGGAGTGTCTCGTACATTTCCTAGTTCAAAGGCTTGCAATCTTAGAGCCTGTTGAAATAAATAATATAAACTCTTATTGGTTGAAAGTCTATCATTATATTTTCTGGCTTTAAATCTCTATGAACGTAACCGAGCTTGTGAAGCTCTTCTATTCCTTCAAATTATCTGCTGCAC
The DNA here is from genome assembly GCA_000711775.1 of Oxytricha trifallax. Classification (NCBI taxonomy): domain Eukaryota; phylum Ciliophora; class Spirotrichea; order Sporadotrichida; family Oxytrichidae; genus Oxytricha; species Oxytricha trifallax. The sequence continues at coordinate 5,646 of ARYC01005753.1, read as the reverse complement.
TATCTAGCCAATTTAACTCTGGCCTTTATTGTCTGATAAAAACTCTCTGTAAGTCAGTTCAAGGAGGGGAAGCCTTAATGCTACATGATGTTTTCCAAGCAAAATGGCATCAAGCTAAATTATATTCCTCCACTCTTTAAATTTTGCTTATTAAAGATCATAATACTCATTAGCAAATTCCATTTGGAACTTGTCATTAGCAAGAAAGTAATTGAAAGGATATATTTTGTAAGCTTATTAGTCATCTGTAATAACTCTTTTCTTTATTTTATCCTCAAGAGTGAGGTAGCTTTCAAGACAAGAATGTAAGTCAATAATCTTCAAGACAGGGATCTTCATAGCCTAGACTTTTACCAAATTTTAATAATCTCTCAGACTGGGAGGTTCTTGACAGCTTTCTTTATTTTGACTTACTTCTATACCTCAACCTTAAGAGACTCGGAAGGGTTCTTGATCTTCTTTTTTAGAGGAATCTATTCCCTGTAGATTCATGAATAAAGACAAAACTTTGATTATGTTTTTTCTTTAAGTGAACTTTGAGGTCTCTTATATGAGAATATGGCATCTCATAGAACTCACAGACATACTTTCCATCTTTGTTTTCATGCTTAAGATACTACCTTGCCATATCGTTGTGTATATCTCTCAAGTGCATCTAATAAGTTGAGTTGACTTGTAAGGGAAAACTTTATTGCATTCTTTGCATTTATAGTCAACTTTGATTGGCATAATTTAATGTTTAATGGAAGGTTGCTTAACCTCCTCCTCAATAGTTGCAGTTTCTTTGATGTCCTACATATTGATTTGTATTTCAATCTCAAAATTTGACTCGCCAAAAGTGTCATAAGTAGGCTGCCACTGAGTACAAACGTCTCTGGTCTCAAACTTTTTTGGTTAATGGAATGGTAATTTTTATTGGTTCGATCCAAGTAATGCCACTTTTCTCAAAAGGTTAGCACTCATTTTAGTTTACTGATAAATTTTATCATTATTGATAAAATAGATAAAAATAGGAAATTTGAGAAATACAAATAAATCAATTTATTCTAAGCATATTAACTGCCACTAAGTAAAGCAGCTCATAGATCAAATTTGGTCATGAGTACTTACCGTTAGGATTCTGATGGAACACCGTTAATGTCTAGAGCATTTCGACTTGATTCTTCCTCGGATTGGTCAGTTGACAGTGATAAATTTATAGGGTAATTAACACGGATTTGACAGGTTGACATTTGACAGTCTATTTCTATGTTTAATTCTCCGGATTTAAATTAAATTACTAATTATATTAATTTAAGATTAATTTTAATAAATTAATTTGACACATTTGACAAAGAGTTTTTTATGGTCAAGTGATTAGTGTAGTATTTAAAAGTATAAATAGATAAATACTATGAATATGAATTTAGTTTTAATTCTATTATTTAAACACATTAGCTTATATATTTGCCATCACTCATTGTTTAAGGAGCCTTTGCTGCCAACTTCCTCTGCAATTCCTTAATTTTCTTGCTCTATCTGTTTTTCTTAAGTGCTGCTTGCATCTGTTTCTTACTATTCCAATTTTGCAATAAAGTACTTTGCCAATTCTATTGAGTTGAATGGCAGCCTCTTGTTCTTGTACTTTTTCACATTGCTAAGGTCAATCAGATGGCATCGAGCCTCAAAGGCTTCCTGATCTATCTTTTTAAGCTGCTCAAAGGGCAAAGTATTAGTGGTGATCACAACGGAACAGTTGATGTATTCTAATTGTACTCCCCCATACTTCACTTCAGTTAAATATCCACCTAAGCCTTTTCATTTTCGCAACCTTATCATTGCTAAAGAAATGTCTATCGTTCATATCATCCATAAGCACTATTTGAGGCTGGAACTTGATTGGAATTACTTGTAGCTTAAAGTGAGACTACTCCTCTTGATGTACATCGCACACGAAAATCTACTGGAGCATTTATGAATTATAATAGGAAATTGATAATTTTAATCAAAAACTTTATATATTAAAAAGTATTCTTATAGATCAGACGCAGGTGGAAGCACAGCACTCACTTAAAATGTAAGTTTTAAAAAGAATATCTTTATTTTTTATTTTTTAGTGGTCCCACCTGGTAAGACCACAGGTTTCACTGGACAGGTGCTTCGCAAGACTACACATTGAGGGGACTTAAAAGACTTTGAGATAAATCAGGATGAAGATGAAGATCAAGAAGATGAAACTCTTTATTAGACATTTCCATTTTTTAATTGTATATTAAGTATTCTGATTAACTTTAATTAAATTATTAATTCTCTAAATTTCAAATTATAAAATATGATTCTAACAATACTTGTCTTACCCGTATCTGCTTTCCCATAAAGCCATTCACAGCATTTCTTTGGATCAGTCTTCTGCACTATAACTTCAAAAAGTGCATCAATTGCTTCGTTATATCCCCATTCCCCTAGCTACTCTGGTGTTAATGTGTTCACTCTCTTGTAACCTTCCATGTTTCTTATCACAAATGTTTGAAGTGATTCTAGTATGGGAATTATTCGTCTCTACAGTAGTCCTGATCCAGTTATCATCTTCCTCAAGCCTTTCAGTCTTTTTTCAATCTCTTAGATTTGTATTAAGTCGTTGTTGCTATTCCAATATATCAACATGTAGTCTGCAAAACTGTGTATTTATCCTCTCATAAGCATATCTGTGAATTCAGCCAACATCTCTTTCTTAGTTTTTGAGGGGGCAAGTGAAGTACCAGCTCTAGAGCTTGCAGCACTCATGGCTCTCTATTTCTGTTGAGAAAAGTATTCTTAATCTCCTGCAATAAGTACGATTTCGTGTTTTGTTCCCATAAGCTCTTAAAGATCCTTTTTGACAGACTTAGTAATTTTAATGTTTAGCTCCTTAAGAATCTTGGTGCCTCGGCTGTGGGTTTGAGTGAAATGATTTCTGTGAATACCAATAGTAGACTTATCGCATTAGATCTCTAAATAGTATTTCTGCTCCACAAAATCAAGATACACGCTGACTTTCTCAATTCGTTGATTACTGTTCTCAATAGTCTCAGTAATGGCATCCTGGTTTTGGGGTCCATATGGAAAATAGAATTCGTAAAAGTGAGTCATTTTAAAGTTCATTGAGTATAAGTAGAGAATGGTTACTAAGCTGTAGAAGCAATGTCATATTAAAGATGTGTAATCCACCATTGATAGAAATATTTAATTTATTATATATTTATACTTTTAAATACAACACAAATCACTTGACCATAAAAAATTCTTTCTCAAATGTGTCAAATTAATTTATTATAATATTTATTAATCTTAAATTAATATAATTAGTAATTTAATTTAAATCCGGAGAATTAATCATAGAAATAGACTGTCAAATGTCAACCTGTCAAATCCGTGTTAATTACCCTATAAGTAGATATTTATCACTGTCAACTTGTGTCAACTGACCAATCCGAGGAAGAATCAAATCGAAATGCTCTAGACATTAACGGTGTTCCATCAGAATCCTAACGGTAAGAACTTATGACCAAATTTGATATAAGAGCTGCTTTACTTAGTGGCAGTTAATAATGCTTAGAATAAATTGATTTATTTGTATTTCTCAAATTTCCTATTTTTATCTATTTGATCAATAATGATAAAATCAAAGCAGGTACTCAGTAATAGTAGAGTTTAAGACTATGTTTAATATTTTGCAGAGAGGTCAGTAAATTAAATCACCTTAAAAGTCTGTAAGTTGACATATTTTATGAGTATATTTTACATTTTACTAAAATAAAAAGCTCCTAAAGAAGTTTTGTTTCTCTAGGAGGTCCTAATCAAGTTTGACCTTAATTTGGATGTAAAGTAATTGAAAATTTTTTAATTTAATGAAGTTTTAACCTTAAAATTTAACTCCTTATAATGTTTAAACTTAATTTGGAGGACCTCCTAAAATAATTAAACATTGTTTGGATCAATTCAATGGAGAAAGTTTGATAAAAATGGAAATCAATCTGTGAAACTTGGAGCAAGTTTTTTTCAATACTTATCCGCATATATCTTTTCAAGTCTGACCTCCAGTAGGTCCTCCCTATTTAGTAGTAAGATTTTAATAAAATTAGAATGGATATCAATAATTTTAAATTTCATTAACATTTCTAGAAAGAAGAAGCAAGATGAAGTCTATGAATCAAAACCCCAAAACCCCTTAGTGAGGTTTATAAGTGCTTTGATTTGTAGGGTATAGTTGGGGTCTTATTGGGGTTAGTAGAGAATTAGGTCAATTTTCAAAATGAGGAATAGAAATTAGCGAAATTTAGGGTCTATTTATGATGATTAATATTTAGATTTACTGCTTAAGCTTAGGTATGGTACAAGTATTAATATAGATTAAGTCAAACCAGTTATGAATTATGCTGCTATAGCAAAGCTCCTGCGCAAGAGTGCCTCAACAGTTAGGTATCATTGCTTGTTGGCTGTTTAGCATTATACTTCAGGCACTTGAAAGCATCCTGCAAGAAAATAAAAGTTCTCACAGCACCATATTGACTACCTCTGTGATTCGAAGACTTTAAAGTATTGGGCACACTTTCCACTAGATTATCGAGCTGTGATGTTTCATCGCAAGTTTCCTGTCATGCGTATCTCTCCATAAACTATAGCCAACATTTATAGAAGAAATGGTATTACTTTCAAGCTGTCAACAGAGTGAAGAGAGTGATTGATTTTACAGTGCCATTTTATAGTAATAATTTAAACTATATATATGATTAAATGCAGAGGGCTATTACAATAACATCAAGTTCATACACGCTGATGAAGCTGTGTTTACCTTCAACACCTTTATTCATAAGTCTTGGTATAATAAGTATGATATTATAGAAGTCTACGATTAGAAAGTGAAGGTTGTAACCCATGCAATTTTAGCAGGTATTATTGAAGACTCTGGCTTAGAAAGTTATGTTATTCATCCTCGCTCTATTAAGCGAGAGTAGTACATAGAGTTCTTACATAAGCTGAGAGATAAATACAATGATTAAGAGGTCATCCTGTTTGTTGAAAACCTCTCAGTTCATAAGACTAAGGAATCTAAGAAAGCTTATGAAGAGTTAAACATTACTCCTGTATACAATGTTCCTTACAGCCCTTAATTTAATGGAATTGAATTCTACTGGAGTTAAATAAAGACCCACTACAAGAAACTTCTGCTATATCACCTAATGCATGACTTGCATATAGATACAGTAGACTTGATTCAGAATAGCTGCAAGAGAGTAAGCATAGATAAGACAACAGTTTGTGCGAGAGAAGGAAGAATGAATGTTTATAAATAAGTTTTAGATTTAAACGAATGAATATATTCACATATTAAACTAACCCATAAAGGGGTTTGGTTTCTATTTCTTTTCCTCTTCTTATGGCTTGCTTGGGCCCATATTTTCTTCTCTTAGTGCCAGCTCCTGCATCTATGTTCATTTCATCTGGCTTTTAAACATCTTTATAAAGTCTCTTGATCACTTCATGAATGGTCTATGACTTTCTCTCTCTGTGAACCTTTGCATGCTCTTTCATTAGGAATATACCAGTTTCAGGTTTCCCTACAAAGTTATATGTCAAAGCTTACTAGAGAGGTATGGATGCTTCTTAAGCTCAGCAAGCCAGCTCTCG